>CM051271.1:32986520-33256520 GCA_027921565.1 Artemia sinica | reverse complement strand
ATTTTCGAAAAGTGTATAATACACCCAAGTTATCAAATGATCTTAACGAAAACGTTACCATCAAATTAAGCTCATGAAAGAACCTTGTTGTAGAGGTTTCAAGTTCCCATTTACAAAATGAGGAATTTAGCTTGTTTTTCGAGAAAAAGACCCCGGATGCGTGTTTTTTCACTCGGGAGGGGGGCTATCGTATCGAGCCAATGATCCTAGGGAAACAGGAGATGCCTCACTCAATCGAAAATTGAAAGTTCTAGAGTCCTTTTTAAGTATTCAAAAATATTGGTCCACAGCAAAGTGGCGTTTTCTGTCATTTTGTGACACCGAACTACAATCTTGACCCAAAGAAGGCAAAGTGAATATCGACTGAAAATTCTGAGATAGTCAATTATTAAAATTACTGAAAGAACTATATATCAAGCTTCCCAGTTTAAGAGGCAGTAATACCGCACGGTGGCGCATTCGTCCCTGAACAGTCAAGTAGTCCATGTAAATTAAACGGTTAACATAGACCATTATTTTAAAGCTTCATTTGACCAAGTTGATTCACTTTATGTTTGATAAAATTATGTAAAGTAGAGCATAGGTCCTCATCAGCCATTGCGGAGAAGGGCCGGTGGGTCATTGCATAGATGGGAGGGGTCCATGATACCCCAAAAGTATTTTTTTACACCGCTCTCACGTTCCGTTTGCCTTCAGATGAATACAGAAGAAGGTCTTGGGTGGGAGGGGGAGGTATAAATTTAGCCTAATATCCCTTCATTTGGATAAAGCCTGAATATAGGTGCTCGTGATAGCTCCCTTCTTACAGTAGAAAACCTTTTCTGTGTAACAAAAAACAAAAAGAAGAAAAGCGAAAATGGGGTTTTACAAGGCCAATAAAAATAATTGATGCAACAAAAACCGATATTTCGAGAAGACAACTTCTTCACTTTTTCAGCATTATTAGAGAAATCAAGTTCTCATTTTCTGAGCGAAAATGGAAACGATTTAGACCAGAAAAAAAGAAAGTAAAATAAATACAAAGACAAAAGAAACAACATGGATATCAAAATGGAACAAAGCCCAAATTGGGAAAATTAAAAAGCTATCGACGCAGAAATAAAATAACAGATAAAACATAAAAGATGAAAAAAAAATTCAAAACCATATAACTACTTGTCGCTTGTCTAGATTCTAACTGAGAACATCGTTAGTCGTTAGATTTTGGGTGAGTGGCTGACCTTTTTTGATTTGGGTTGATTGTTTCGAGTTTTTTTTACCTGTTGTTTTATTCCGCTTTGATAGCTTTTTACTTCTTCCAATTTGGGTTTTTGTTTGATTTAATATCGCCAGAAACGTAGCCACAAAAAGGGCCAAAAACCATTTCTTCGTGATCAGTTTGAAGTTTATACCCTTAAGGCCCAACGTGGTGGCCACTCAATGCACAAAAAAAATAAAAAAAAAATCGGTTTGCCCGAAGATGGGGCCTGAAAAAAAGGGTAAAAAAAGTGCTTGCTTTCTGAAAGGCTTGAAACCTGCATCCACAAATTCCTGGGCCGATGCAACCCTACTGTACAAATAAATTAAGTTGAGGGTAAAAGGACCAAGGGCCTTAAGGGCCAAATTTATTTTCCAGTCACCTCTAGACTTATATTTATATGTCCTCGGGAAAAGTAGAATGCAATGCACAAAAAAAAAGTTGGTTCGCCCAAAAATGGGATCCGAAAAAGAGCCAAAAATTTTTTTCAAACAGCTTGAAACTTACGTCCGTAAGCACCTGAGTCAAGGGAATCCTAATGTATCAAATATTTTAGGTTAGGCGCACCAACCCCCCAGGGCCAAAAACTTTTTTCCAACCACATTGAAACTTATATTAGTAAGTCCTTCGGTAAAGGGGATCATAATGCACAAATAAAAAGAAAAAAATGGTTCGCCCAGAAATCGTGCTAATTTTTTTCCCCACACGCCTAGAATTTTCTATCTGTAAGTCTTTGGCCACAGAAAACTCCAAGGCACAAAAAAGAGGGAGCAAAATATTACCCAAAGAAGCATCAGTCCCTGAACTGGACCCGTCCCTCTGGAACTTAGTATTAAAAAATTAGCTTGGGGGGAATGTCCCCCAGAATCAACCATCGAATAGACCAAAAGAAGTTACCTGACTAACCACGACCAAAAGACTATAAGATTCTTGACGCCCAAAAGTTTCGTGTCTCTAATCGGCTTCAAATTACACCCACAATTCCGTGGATCGAAATCCAGAAAAAGACGAAACTAATTTTATTTGTAGTATCCGTCCGTGGTACCCGAAAATAGGCGCAAAATTTGTTTCGTCTATGATTCGCCTGACATAGTATGTAGACTGGCTCAATGAAACCTTAATGAAGACAAAAATTTGAATAAGTCGAGTTTTGACGCAAAAAATTGGTTCTCTCCGATTGGCTTAAACTTACAAGGTATGCTGACTAGATCTAGAAAGGCTCAATGAAGGCAAAGAAAACTAGAAAACTTTGTTGCCAGTATCAATTTGTGGCGCAAGAGTATCTGGAAACAATTATTTTTTCTCTTTTATTGGTTCGAATCTTACAGTACATGCAGACAGAGACAGAGGGGCCCCCATTAAAGACAAAACATATAGAAAAAATAGTTATAACGATTTTTGATACCAAAGTAGTCCCAAAAGCTGATTGTCTCCGATGGGTTTATAAGTTAAAGTGCGCATAGACTGGGCAAAACGGACACTGAGGACAAAACATGCATATTAAATTGGGTTGAATGCGTTCATTACGTCCCAAGGCCATCTAAAAACTGCTTTTCTCTTATCGGCTTGAATTTTCAGGGTGTGTATATTGGTCAGACGGGAGCTCAATAAGGACGAAAAATTTGGGAAGACAAAAATTGGATTTGTTCGTAAAAAATTCGAATCTTTGCTTTTCGCCGATCGGCTTGAAACTTAAAGTGGGTCAAGGAAACCTCAAAGAACACATAAAATTTTAGAGACACATCCTGGCTCTTCTGATTTGTGACGTCCGATTTATTTTTAATGCTAAGAAACGTAACAGTTAATATAAATGACACAGGCATGCATTTATTTAAACACGCTAAGTGTTATAACAGAACAAAATGAAAAAGTCCTTTTACAGGGAACTAAGATACGTCTATATTCAAGAGTGTCCATGATGGGGATCATGATGGCTTCCACCACATAGAAGACCCAAATTATGCAGACTCCAATCTGTATTACAGAGATCATCCTTCCCATCCATCCCGTGTTTTATATTAAAAAAACTTCTAAAAATTATCGCACAGCACTACGGCTGATTGAACCTTTTGACTAAGTATCCAAACTTCGCCTAAAATTTTAATTGCAATCAAATGTTTCTGTTCTTAAGCAGAAAAGATGAAAAATTTACAAAGTTTCCAACTGTAAACTCAAAATAACCAAGGTAAGTTAAAGGACGAGCACAAAAAAGTTAAAAAAAAACTTAGTCAACAAAAAGTAATAAGCCATATTACAGTTTGAAATAAGCAGAAGTACAGTCAAGTAATTAGTTAGACTTAAAACCAACATATATTACTACAAATGAATGAATATTCATTAGAACGAACATACATTAAAATTAATAATCAAATCATGCTGAAAACGAATAGGAATTACCACAAATCAGGGTGGGGCTACCGCCCCTTAAACCCTCCAAAGACTAGGGTAAATTACGCTTTAACATTTTTCCATATATCATTATATTTTTAACAATCAATCTAACTTGTTAATCTGATACATAGTAAATTTTCATCAATACTTAACTCCTTTTAAATAAAGTTCTTTCGAACGGAGAGAAGACCAATTGGTGAATCATATTATTGATTCGCCGATTCTAAATATCGACTCAATAAACTAAATAGGTTGCTTCAAAATTATCATTTTTTTTACAATTTTGATTTAGGCCTCATTTATGCGCAATCTAGCCTTTAGCAGGTTAAAGGGGGCAGTACCACAACTTTTAACAGTGTGCTTTTAGGAAGGGAAGAGGCTGCATCGACCAAATTGTCACTCTTAGATTACTAATTGAGAAGTGGCTTAGTCATCAGACCCCTTTAGTCATTCGCTTTATAGATTATGAACAAGTGTTTGATTAAGCCAATAAAAGAGCTTTAGCGAAGGTCATATCCTCGTATATATGCCAGATAAATACATCAAAGTGACACGTGATATGTACGAGAATATCCTTGCTGCGATTAAGGTAGGAAATGAGGCTAGTAGCTGGTTTCGTATTGAATCAGGTGTTAAGCAGGATTGTGTTCTATCGCTAATTGTGTGATTTCGATAGACTTTGTTCTAAGGGAACCGGCAAAGGCCATGGGAGAGCATGGAATCAAATGGGAAAGTACAACTCTCTTAGACTTAGATGATGCGGATGATCTGATCGTCCTAGATAAAAATTTTAGTAGAATAAATGGTTTTTTGGATGTTTTGAGAGCTCAGGGCGCTTAGAATGGGAATAAGTGAAGGTGAAGAGGTGATGTTGGGTAAAGAGAAGATCAATCAAGTGGATAACATCACTTACCTAGGTAGTGTTATTAGTAAAGATGGTGGATACACTGGAGATATTAAAAGTAGTATAGGGTGTTGTTTCATAGTTGAAAATAGTTTTTAAGAATAGGAAGATAATTCTGTACACTAAGATTAGAATATTGGAAGTTATAGTGATGACAGTGGTCAAGTATGGTTCTGAAATATAGACGCTCTGAAAGACGGAGGAGGATTTATTAGATGTTTCCCAGAGGAATTGTATACAGTTTGTTTTGGGTGTCCGACTGACTGACAGTATTTCAAACAGTATGCTGTACGAAAAATGTGGTTCAATCCCTCTTTCTAGGGATATAACGAGAGAAAGGTTGAGATGGCTAGGACACGTTCCGCGGTAAAAAGATGACAGAGAGTCAAAGATAGTCGTTTCTGTCAACCATCTAGGGCAAAACCAAGCAACTTGCAAGAGTCTTTACTCAAGAACCAAACCTTAAAGAACCCATTCCCTCGACCAGCAGCACAAACGATCACGAGCCGATCTCCAGTATCAACATAACTGAGTCTTTAGCACTGAAGAAATTGAAGGCTATAAACATGACAAAATCCCTAGGGCCGGAGAAACTGCATCCAAGTGTTCTAAGAGAGACAGCTGACTTAACCGCTCGTCCGTTAACAATCATATTCCAGAAATTGTTGGATAAAGGCGAACTGCCAAGGGTTTGGAAGAGCGCAGTCGTGTCACCTATCTTCAAATCTGGCAAAAGGGAGATCTCGTCAAATTACCGTCCAATCAGTCTCACTAGTATTCCCTGCAAGATTCTTGAGTCTATAATATCAGACCATATTCTCGTCTATCTAAAAAGCAAAAGAATTCTTCCTGATAAACAGTTTGGTTTTCTTAAAAAAAACGATCTGCGGAAATTCAGATGCTCTACGCAGTGGAAGACTGGAAGACCTCTCTTGATAAGGGACTTGAAATAGATGTTATCTACCTGGATCTCCAGAAAGCTTTCGACAAAGTTCCCCATAAGCGTCTACTTCTCAAGCTTGCAAAATATGACCTGGATGGGGAACAAATACTTGCCTAGATAACAAACTTTCTAACGGGGCGCAAGCAAGTCATTGCTGTAGAAGGTCAGATAAGTCAAATAGAACTTGAAGTTATCAGTGGTGTCCCACAGGGATCTATCCTAGGTCCCCTTCTGTTCAAGCTTTATAAAAACGATCTAGTTGATGATACTGACTCAACAATTCTGCTGTACACGGATGACACAAAGCTATATCGTATCATCATGCCACCTGAAGACTCTGCAAAACTCCAAGAAGATATAGACCGTATTAGCGCCTGGATGAAGACTTGGCTGATGGAAATTAATATCCCGAAAAGCCACCACTTGACCCCCGGAGCTGAATATTCATCTGCATCCTACAACATTGGGCTCACACCACTTGCTCAAAGCACGGTCGAAAGAGATTTGTGTATCATGGTTGACCACAAGTTGGCCTTTTCGGACCACTATGAATTGGCCATAAAACAGGCTACACGGGTATCAGCGCTGATCAGGAGAACGTTCAAGTGTCTTGATATAGAAATGCTCGCGACCCTCATCAAGTCGCTAGTCCGCCCAATTCTCGAATATGGCCATTGCACAGTTTGTCCATCCCTGAATAAGGATATAGATGCACCGGAAGCAGTTCAAAGGTGGATGACGCAGTTCTCCCAAAGTCTGAAAGACCTCCCATTCGAACAACGTCTTCGTCTGCTTCACCTACCAGCACTCTCATACAGATTTCTAAGGGGTGATATGATCGAGCTGTACAAGCTATGCCATGGCTGCTATGACAACGTCCCCGGAGAAGCACTGCTGGTCTTTAACGAAAATCATCTATGTGGACATCCCTTAAAGCTTAAAACTGAAAGGTTCTACAAAGATGTGGGCAAATGGGCCTTTCGAAACCGAGTCGTCGACACCTGGAACTCCCTACCCGAAGAAACCGTTCTGGCACCTTCCTTCAGCTCTTTCAAGAACTCGTTTGACAAGATATACGAGAGTCGTATGTACGACTTCAGTAACTTTAGAAGATTTATCTAAATTTTTGTATTGTCTTTTTCCTGTTTTGTACGAGGCTCTGGCCTACGTTTTTGCATTATATTATTATTATTATTAAAACGAAAAGCAGGTCGTCCTTGCATTGGATGGAAGGAGGTCTTAGGGAAAGATTTAAAGGAAATTGGAACTTCTTGGGAGGGTTGAAAGAGGGAGGCTTTAAATAGATTGGGATGGAGCAGAATCATGCGCAGCTGTGTTGGCCTCAGGCGGCTTTGTACCGCATTGAATTGACAGTTGTTGTTGATAGTAAATTATGTTCGTTTTAAAACTGAATTCATCATTTATCTTACTTTCTGGGCGCTTTAGGTTTAATGTATTCATCCATAGAAGTATCTGTTATTATCAGTATCTTTGATGTGACTACTGCAATAATCTCTCTTCGCTTTGGGTTTCTTTAATTCTTTGATAGTAGTTTATTCGTTTTAAGTTTGAGCTGTTATATGACTTTATTTCTGCACATTTTAGGTTTTAACATGGTTCTTTGCTGTTCTTTTGGAAAACTTTCTTTAAAACAATTCATAAAAAAGCACTGTGCTACCTAGTTTAGTCAGGATATTAGAGTTCACTATGTTAACTGAAGTTACGCCACAGATAAACTAAAGCTAATTAACCCTTGCGCTAAAAATGTAGGAATGCTCAGGTATGTAGCTTAGTTCCTGAGAATATATCTATTACAATTTTACCTTCGATTTGGTTTATTTTTTCTCCAGAATGCAAATCAAAAACTCGAATGACGCTATCCATAGTGGCAGTAACTATTTTCGATCCATCTTTTGATGCCTCTACAGAAACTACGCCAAGATTGTGACCTTCAAGCTTTTGTTTCAAGTTGAGGACTTCATCTTCAAAGGCCCATACACGAACAGTTTCGTCAATGCCACCAGTTACAATTACATCAAGTCCTAAAGATAATATTTGAGGATCGAGTTTTTTTCTTGCAAATTTTTTGGGCTAAGAGACAAACACGTTGTAACTTATAGCAAAAAATGATGAAAAGAGAAAAAAACAACAATAAGTGACACAGAAAAGTACAAAAATTAATTGTGAGCTACATGGTGGTATGAAAAACGTTTCCAGTTCGTATGCTCTGTAGCTGTTTTTAAAATGATTTAATTGCACTACATTTTCAAAGTATTTAGTCCTAACACGGCGCAAAACAGCCGAAAAAAAAGGGTTTTGAGAAACCATCTAGTGACAAATACCTTCATTTGTAATATTATTTAAAAAATGATAATATTCTTCATACTCAACAGAAGTGTAATTTGAAATTACAAGAAGTAAATTATGATATTTTGAAAAAAAAGCTGAAACCCTTCAAATACATCCTTTAAACAAAATAAAAAGCACACCTTTGAAACCGCCACTGCCCAAAACCCATCCCTTCTCGGACAAATAAGAGAATCATTTTTACAGGGGTAGCATTAAGGTAGCACTGATCAGGGAAAAGGACCGATAAAAAAAACTAAAGATTGATGACATCAAAGAATATGGCAAAAAAGATTTAAATAAAAGTTTTAGATTACATCAAGATTAATTCTGATACAATCTTTAGAAATAGACACAACCAGAGCCACTCAAAAGGGGAGGGGGTCAATCGGGGGAGCTGCCCCACGCGCCGTTGCTGGGGGTTGCCCGCTTCAATCAAATTTTTCACTTTGGTTCGGCCTTTTTTGCTAATATTTGAATAGGGAGGGGGAGCTGTAATTAATTTTTCCCTGGACACCAGCAAACCGAGGAACAGCTCTAGTCTTTGTGAATTAGTGGCCACGTGATAACATTTGCTTTAACAATAAAAGTGAGCGTGCCAGATACTTTATTATGTATCTGGATTGTCGTATTGTCGGGACCTCGAGCATATTTCCATTTTAATCTACTGGTGATTACAGTCTTGCTCAGGGGGTCCAGGAAGTTGATTAGTGTCAAAGGCTTCACATTTTTAGTTAGTTTTCAGTTTCCATTTGTTTACTCATCTTGTAGTGGTTGCAAAAATTGCATGTAACACTAAATTTGTCCCCATTGACAGGTATTAGCTTTTTATGTAAAAATAACACAAATAACAGGTTCATCTTACACAATAACAGGTTTATCTTTAGATCATATTTAATATATGCAGAAATTGAATCATTTGACCCGCAAACCATTTTCCCCTCATGACAATGGCCCTTTTCCAAAAGAAAGGTTGCCCACGCCTGATCTAGCCTGAATAGTTTCATTTGTGTTTGCTAAAAATGAAATACTTTTCGTTTACTTGTTTAATAGTATTATTAGTTTCGAACAGCTTTTTATGTTTCGTTACAACCTGAAAAGAAGGATCGAAATTTCTTTCAAACTTTCAGAATTTCTTTTCTTGACTTTAGCATATATATGACAATCAATTTAGTTCTACTTGTTTACTGCGGCCCTAATTTTTAAAATTACGTTTTCTTTCCTTTTAAATAAATCCATTTCTAATGTATTGAAAATCAAATACTAAACAAAACTGTCCACTTAAGTTTCTTCTTTAGTTAAAGTAAATGAAAAAATGACATTCTATCATTTACGATGAAGAGGTTGACAATTCGATACTTATCTGTATTAATACCAATCTTAATTTCGACTTCATTGCTTTGCATAATTTCTGCCTGTTGCATTTTGTCATTCACAATGATTCCTGTTCATTTAAAGTTTGATATTAACTTTCAATATTACAAAACAGGTTGCATCACATAAAAGTAATGTCTTCTTCTCTTTTGTGCAGTTTTTTGCCCAAACAGGGCCAACACAATACAAAATACAAATTCTGAGATAACCAATTGGTTTGTCATGAACTAAACTCTTAGCTGGAGGTTTACAGTTCCACGTCCTGAAAACCTAGGAAAATCGTATTTTAGCATGCGTAGCATGACTACTGTCTCTTTTTTCTTTTAAGTCAAAGAATTCTGCAATAGCAAATCAAAATGTGAGGGAAAAGAAGCAACAGTGAAGATCAAACTGGCAATTTTCCAACATTATATGAAGTCTAACGTTATATAATAAGCAGTTTTTAGAATTGACATTAGAATGTTTTAAAGTAGCTTCCAGAATAAGGAAGTTTCCAAAAAGTGAGGAAATAGGTATAAATTTTATGGTCCTACAAGGACTTTAAGTTTAATTTGCGAGTGAAAGGATTACTATACTTGTAAAGAACACAAAAAAACGCATTGACTAGTGCATTCATCTTGTCTCTACATAGGTAATGGAATCTGGTATATACTTACTATTCTATATAATGACTCCAGAAAAAATAAATAAATGGGAGACACATTGCTTGTTCCTAAGTCCACCCTATTGTATTGACCATGATAAGCATTGATCTCATGAATTTTTTCATTTTCATTTTTTTAAAGTTGCTAGAAAACCCTCAGCACTAGGAAAAAGTTGCCAAACCATAAGAACATACGGAACCTGTGCACGCCTCGCTGGACTACTCGATCAGTTAATTAATTAGAATTGGTAACGATAACCTGGTTCAAATAAACACCATAGAATAGCTACAGAAGATACAATTGGAGTTTTTATGATGTAGCCTCGTTTAAGGCATCTTAAAAACGATTATGAAAATAAGAACAATAAGCATAAGAGGTAACAGCAATAAAAAACAAGTTAAGGCATAAAAACGAAAAACAGCAAAGACGAAAAAAGGAAATATGAAATAAGAACCTGCTGTCATAATTAACTATCAATGTGTTGAAGTAAGCAAATAGTTAGCAACAAAGGACACTTCCTCCAGCAATTTAAAATTTAACCCGAGTAAAAAAAAAAAAATCAATGACTCCCGCAGATTTTGCCATGCCGTTCTTAATATGGTTTGAGTTGACAACCACAAGAAAATTGAGTAAACAACCTTTATGACTTTCCATGAAAGGAGAACCAGTTCCAGGAAAACCACTTTCTGTACAAGGTAACAGTGTGATCATTTATTGATCATCATCACATTGATCAATGTGTATTTGACTTATAAAAAAGAAACTAGGAAGTATGGTTCCAAGAAAACAAATTAGATCTGATTAAAAATGTACCAGCATATTCAGCAGAAATATACCAGCAAATCCTGGTTGTACATGGTTTTATAACAAGTGACATAATGAAAATTAATTGCTATCCAATCGTTAGTTACCAAACGTTACGTTATATTAAAAGAAGGAAAAAGATAAGATTTAAAGTAAAGATCAACTAATACTTTGAAGAGAGAAATTAAGGCACATTACATACTAGGGAAAAATTACTTTTTGCAGATACAAAGGAGCTCCAGAAATATGCAAAGACTTACCCATCAATAGAGGGGGGCTTCAAGAGACAATCCCCCTCCTCTATTAGGACCCTCAAATTATAAACAAGTGGGCTGAGTATTATAAAAAAAAATAATGGTATTTTGCTTTTGTAATAGTTCATGTAATAGTTTTTGTAATAGTTTGATGAAAGAAAGACCCAAAAATTCCATACTTGCCTGTTTACAATGTTTATTCATACAACTGCTGTACATTTCACAACTATACATTTTGCTAGAAAATCAATTTTTCACCCCAGCCAACTTCCCAGAGAAAAAATTTCTGGGTATGTCCATGCATATATGAATGGTCTTTTTTTATGATTCAAATCTCACTTTTGTTTCTGTTTATTCTAATGTTGAATCATATACCTTCTAGCGATTTGGACTGCTTTTCAACCTCTTCACTTTCATTACTTGTATTTTGAGTCTCATCTTCTTCATTTTTCTTTTCACTTCCTCCTACTGTCCAGGAACAAGTCCAAATGGGGTCTTCGTGAGCATTTTGCTTCTTGTGGAGCAAGGAAAACATTGCAAACCTATATAAAAAAAACTATATATATATATATATATATATATATATATATATATATATATATATATATATATATATAATATATATATATATATATATATATATATATATATATATATATATATATATATATATATTAGAAAGAAAGTTGTGTGACAAACTCGGCATTCAAAAAAAAAAAAAAAAAAAAAAAAAAAAAAAAAAAAAAAAAAAAAAATCAAAATCACCACTAAGCTCAAAATTGCTCATTAATTATCTCAATTCCATAAAGCTATCTTACAAAAGAGTATCTGGCATGAAATAGGAAACAAAAAATAATAAATTTTAGAATGATTATATAAATATACTATTAATTGATATTCATTAAAAAAAAAAAAACAGACATCAGTGGGACTGAAACCCACAGCCTCTTGGATACAAGGCAGGTATCATAACCTACAGACTACAAAAACATATTGAAGGGACATGACATCCAATCCAGCAATTATAGATGATGTCCCACGGGTGGAAATTCAATACAACAAATTTAGTCTGATATAGCTTTATAATAATAACTCAAAAGATGTTTCTACACCTCTCAAAATATAGTTGAAGAGCCAAAATTTGCACAGTTGTTACCAAAGAACGACAGTTTTTCAAGAGAAGCTTTCCCCAGTCTAGTCTACAGTTTATAATTAATTTCAGATTTCAAAGTAGTATCTAATGCAGGACAAAATTTGAATTTTCTTTATGTATAATTATTTATCTTTTTTTAATTTTTTTTACATATTCTTATCTTAATTATCACACTTGATATTGGAATGCATCAAAAATAATATTTTGGATCCATCATCTCTCTTAATATAGCATTATTTTTTTCTAATGAAGTTAAACAACCAAAATTATAGTAAAGAAGCACACTATAATTTTTGTTAAAAATCTCCAGAAATACCAAGTCAAATGACTTAACATAAACTTTAACTTTATGTAAATAATAAATTACAAATACCTAAATATATAAATATTTATTCACAATCCACATACATTTAAAAATAGTGGAGTAAAAAGCAAACAAAAAATTCACTACACAAACACTAACAAATAACTATACCTATAGATATATTTCTCACAAAAGTCCCATGGGCCATGGATAATAAAAATACAACAAAACGCACAAAACATAATAATAAGTTCAAACACTTTTGAAAATAACAGTACGGTAGAAAACTCTCCCTATGTCTCATCCCCACACTCACGAAATTTCCCAAATTTCTAATATCCAGTTTGCAACTACTTCCTATTTTATTTTCTGAACACCTTCTATCCATGACGTCCCTCCCAAAAATTTCCCTTCTAAGTAACTTCAGTTCTTCACAATAACACATAAAATGTTATAAATCTTCAGACTCCCCGCACATCGGACAAGAGAAGGGACCACTCCGTACCTTAACCCTTCCTAAAGACTTTCTTCTCCCCCCAAGCAGCATAAAATTCCCTCTTACTGATAAGACCCATTTTAAAGCATCATTTTTGAGCCCAAATTTTAGATATATTTCTTCTTCCCAGGCTTTTTTAATGTTTCTATATATTCCAAGGGATTGTGACTTAACCTTGTCTTCTTGCCAAACCTGGATCTCTTGATCTTGTAGCACTTTTTCTTCAGTTTTTGCAATCAATCCTGTTTCCACCCCTAGTCCAATGTCGTCATTCCACCAGCCTGATAGCCCACATTTGTCTAGTATACTCTTAATTTACGCAGGCCAAGAATCTTTTCTTTAGTCCCATAACATTTCATTGGAAGCATTTTTTGTTAACCGACAATCTGGCATAGCAATAATCTCTTACCAATAACCTACCACACGTACTAACCGTTTTTTTCTTAAGCTAAAAACACCCAGGTCACCCTTTATAACAATGCTATTAAACTTTTATCTAATCCTATTAATCTTTTAAAATAATGCAGCTGTATCCTCTCCATTTCCACCCCCTTTGGTGTCCCCATATCTCTGCCCCATAATGTATAGCAGGTTCTAATCTACTTGCAAAAATACGCTTTTGTAGCTTGATATCCTTTGCTCCTATATCCTTAATACAACTCTTTAAAACTCCATTAAACAAAAAATGAGCCAAAATAAAATCAAATAATCTACCAAGCGTGAAACTGCCACAAATCAGCATCGATATATAAATGAAACCCAGAACGAACAGAAATTACAATAAATAACCGAGTCAAACTCAAAACGAGCAGAATTTAACATAAGTTGGGCTCAAAACCCCAATGCCTTCCCAAGGTCAGAACATAATTTGTACTTTAATGACAAAAATATACATGTTTTTACTTTCATAACTTTAATATATCAAATAATATTAACATTTTGATTACTAAATATCAGTATATGTATATTAAACTGACAATGCACATTCCTTTGTTTTTTCAGTAAAGTGCAAATTATGTTCTGGCCTTGGGAAGGCATAGGGGTTTTGAGCCCAACTTATGTTAATTTTGCCTCGTTTTGAGTTTGACTCGGTTATTTATTGCAATTTCTGTTCGTTTTAGGTTTCATTTATTTATCGATGCTGATTTGAGGTAGTTTCACGCTTGGTGGATTATTTGATTTTATTTTGCTCATTTTTTGTTTAATGGAACTATTAAAAAAGGCACTAGCCCTTTCAATTTCCAATCAAATGAGCCATTTGAAAGTTTTACGACAACGCTTTCAATAAAAACCTTATATGCCCCCAGGGCATAACTTACAATCCTTGCCCTGAGGGCTGGGGGGGGGGTGTCATCCACAAAGACCTAATTTCCAGAACGTTCTACTACGTTGAACAAAATGGTTATCTGAAAATTTTGATTGGATGTGTTCGGAGGAATGGTGGGCGTCAGAGGGGGGTTAGTTACCCTTCAATCGCTTTCGACTATTAAAAAGAAAATTAGCCCTTTCAATTTCCAATTGAACGAGCCCCCTTTGAAGTTTTTACGACAACTCTATCTATAAAAACCTTATATGCCCCCAGGGCATTACTTATAACCTTTGCCCTGGGGGCTCTGGGGGGTTTGTCATCCCTACATACATAATTCCCAGAACTTTCAACTAAGTTGAACAAAATGGCTATCTCTAAACTTTGATTGAATGTTTTTGGGGAAATGGTGGGCGTAAGAGGGGGGTTAATTACTCTCAACTCACTTTCGACTATTAAAAAGGGCAAGGGCAACTAATCCCCCTCTCACGCCCACCATTTTCCCAAACACATCCAATTAAAATTTTGAGATACCCATTTTGTTCAACGTAGTTGAAAATTCTGGAAAATAGGTCTTTTAGGATGATAACCCCACTCAGAGCCCTTAGTGCAAGGGTTGTAAGTTATGCCCTGGGGGCATATAAGATTTATATAGAAAGTTGTCGTAGAAATTTCAAAAAGGGCTCATTTGATTGGAAATTAAAATTACCCTTTTTAATAGTTGAAAGTGAGTGAATAGTAATTAACCCCCCTCTCACGCCTACCCTTTCCCCAAAAACATTCAATCAAAGTTTAGAGAGAGCCATTTTGTTCAACGTAGTTTAAAGTTCTGGAAATTATGTATTTAAGGATGACAAACCCCCCAGAGCCCCCAGGACAAAAGTTGTAAGTTATGCCCGGGGGGCATATAAGGTTTTTATCGATAGAGTTGTCGTAAAACTTCAAAAGGGGCTCATTCAATTGTAAATTGAGAGGGCTAGTGCCCTCTCAATTTCCAATTCCAAAAACACATCCAATCAAAATTTTGAGATATCCATTTTGTTCAACGTAGTTGAAAGTTCTGGAATTTAGATCTTTTAAGATGATAACCCCCTCAGAGCCCTCAGTACAAGGGTTGTAAGTTATGCCCTGGGGGCATATAAGGTTTATATAGAAAGTTGTGAAGTGGCTTGTCCGCTTTTTAATAGTCGAAAGTCATTGGAAGGCAACTAACACCCCTTCCTCGCCCACCATTTCCCGAAACACATTCAATCAAAATTTTGAGATAGCCATTTTGTTCAGCGTAGTTGATTTCCAGATAGAAATTATGTTTTTGAGGAGGACACTTCCCCACCGCCCTCAGGGCAAGGGTTCTAAGTTATACCCCGGTGGCATATAAGGTTTTTATAGAAGGTGTTGTCGTAGAAACTTCAAAAAAGGCTCATTCGATTGGAAATTATAAGGTCTAGTGCCCTTTATAATAGTCGAAGTGATTGGAGGGCAACTAACAAATCCAATCAATATTTGAGATAGCCATTCTATTCAACGTAGTTTTAAGTTCTGGAAATTAGGTCTTTGAGGATGACAACCCCCCCCCCCCCACAGCCCTCGGGGCAAGGGTTGTAAGTTATGCCCTGGGGGAAAATAAGGGTTTTATAGAACGCGCCCTTCCACGCCCACCATATCACAAACACATCCAATCAAAATTTGACGCATCCAATGACGCATAACTCTTAATTAAAACTAAACTAAAACTATAACTGTAACTAAAACTCTAAACTAAAACTCTTAACTAAAACTAAACTAGAGATCTAAACTAAAGCTCCTAACTAAAACTAAATTAAACCATAACTCTAACAAAAACTCTAAGCTAAGACTCTAAACTAAAACTCTAAATTTTCAACTAAAACTAAACTAAACTATAAATAGTTTAGAGTCTTAGCTTAGAGTTTTAGTTATATTTATTGTTTAGTTTAGTTTTAGTTGAGAATTTAGAGTTATAGTTTAGAGTCTTAGCTTAGAGTTTTTGTTAGAGTTACAGTTAGTTTAGTTTTAGTTAGGAGCTATAGTTTAGATCTCTAGTTTAGTTTTACTTAAGAGTTTAGTTTAGAGTTTATAGTTTTAGTTAAGAGTTTTAGTTTAGATACTGGAGTTTTAGTTTTGAGTCTTAGCTTAGAGTTTTAGTTTAGAGTCTTAGCTTAGAGTCTTAGTTAGAGTTAGAGTTTAGTTTAGTTTTAGTTAAGAATTTTAGTTTAGAGGTGTCGTTTAGTTTTAGATAAGAGTTTTAGTTTAGAGTTTTCGTTGCTTTTTTTGTTTAGTTTAGTTTTAGATAAGAGTTTTAGTTTAGAGTTTCAGTTTGGTATTAGCTTACAGTTTTTGTTTAGAGTTTAGAGTCTTAGCTTAGAGTTTTAGTTAGAATTTAGAGTCTTAGTTTAGAGTCATAGCTTAGAATTTTAGTTCTATTTATTGTTTAGTTTAGTTTTAGTTGAGAATTTAGAGTTATAGTTTAGAGTCTTAGCTTAGAGTTTTTGTTAGAGTTACAGTTTAGTTTAGTTTTAGTTAGGAGCTTTAGTTTAGATCTCTAGCTTAGTTTTAATTAAGAACTTTAGTTTAGAGTTTATAGTTTTAGTTTACGGTTTTACTTTAGAGTTTTAGTTAGAGTTATAGTTTTAGTTATGAGTTTTAGTTTAGATATTGGACTTTTAGTTTTAGTTAAGAGTTTTAGTTAGAGTTATAGTTTAGTTTTAGTTAAGAGTTTTAGTTTAGAGTCTTAGCTTAGAGTTTGACTTAGAGTTATAGTTTAGTTTTAGTTAAGAATTTTAGTTTATAGGTGTTGTTTAGCTTTAGATAAGAGTTTTAGTTTAGAGTTTTAGCTAGAGTTATAGTTTAGTTTAGTTTTAGTTTAGAGTCTATAGCTTTAATTTAGAGTGTTAGCTTAGAGTTTTAGTTAGAGTTATAGTTTAGTTTTAGTTAAGAGTTTTAGTGTAGAGTTGTAGTTTAGTTTTAGTTAAGAGTTTTAGTTTAGAGTTTTTGTTTAGTTTTAGTTAAGAGCTTTAGTTTAGAGTTGTAGTTTAGTTTAGTTTTAGTTAAGAATTCTAGTTAAGAGTTGTTGTTTAGTTTAAGATATGAGTTTTAGTTTGATAATAGCTTACAGTTTTAGTTAGAGTTATAGTTTAGTTTAGTTGTAGTTCTGAGTCTAGAGTTTCAAGTTAGACTCTCAGCACTTAGAGTTTTAGTTAGAATTATATTTTATTTTAGTTTTAGTTAAGTGTTTTCGGACTTGTAGTTTAGTTTTAGCTAAACATTTTAGTTTAGAGTTTTAGCCTAGAGTCATAGCATAGAGTTTTTCCTTGCACTTTTAGTTTAGTTTAGTTTTAGATAAGAGTTTTAGTTTAGAGTTTCAGTTTGGTATTAGCTTACAGTTTTAGTTAGAGTTATAGTAGTTAAGAGTTTTAGTTTAGAGTTTAGAGTTTTAGTTTAGAGTCTTAGCTTAGAGTTTTAGTTTAGTTTTAATTCAGAGTTTTAGTTTAGAGTCTTAGCTTAGAGTTTTAGTTAGAGTTATATTTTAGTAGTTTTAGTTAAGAATTTTAGTCTAGAGGTGTTGTTTAGTTTTAGATAAGAGTTTTAGTTTAGAGTTTAGAGTTTTAGTTAGAGTTATAGTTTAGTTTAGCTTTAGTTTAGAGTCTAGAGTTTTAATTTAGAGTGTTAGCTTAGAGTTTTAGTTAGAGTTATAGTTTACTTTAGTTTTAGTTAAGAGCTTTAGTTTAGACTTATAGTTTAGTTTTAGTTCAGAGTTTTAGTTTAGAGTTGTAGTTTAGTTTTAGTAAAGAATTTTAGTTTAGAGTTGTAGTTTAGTTTCAGTTAAGAGTTTTAGTTTAGATATTGAAGTTTTAGTTTTGAGTCTTAGCTTAGAGTTTTAGTTAGAGTTATAGTTCAGTTTAGTTTTAATTCAGAGTTTTACTTTAGAGTCTTAGCTTAGAGTTATAGTTTAGTAGTTTTAGTTAAGAATTTTAGTTTAGAGTCTAGAGTTTTAATTTAGAGTGTTAGCTTAGAGTTTTAGTTAGAGTTATAGTTTACTTTAGTTTTAGTTAAGAGTTTTAGTTTAGACTTATAGTTTAGTTTTAGTTAAGAGTTTTAGTTTAGAGTTGTAGTTTAGTTTTAGTAAAGAGTTGTAGTTTAGTTTTAGTTTAGAGTTTTAGCTTAGAGTCTTAGCTTAGAGTTTTAGTTAGAGTTACAGTTTAGTTTAATCTTAGTTAAGAGTTTTAGTTTACACTTCAGAGTTTTAGTTTAGAGTTTAGAGTTTTAGTTAGAGTTATAGTTTAGTTTAGTTTTTGTTAAGAGTTTTAGTTTAGAGTTATAGTTTAGTTTGGTTGTAGTTCAGAGTCTAGACTTTCAAGTTAGACTCTCAGCACTTAGAGTTTTAGTTAGAGTTATATTTTATTTTAGTTTTAGTTATGTATTTTTGGAATTGTAGTTTAGTTTTAGCAAAAAGTTTTAGTTTAGAGTTTTAGCCTAGAGTCATAGCTTAGAGTTTATCCTTGCACTTTTAGTTTAGTTTAGTTTTAGGTAAGAGTTTTAGTTTGATATTAGCTTACAGTTTTAGTTAGAGTTATAGTAGTTAAGAGTTTTAGTTTAGAGTTTAGAGTTTTAGTTTAGAGTCTTAGCTTAGAGTTTTAGTTATAGGTATAGTTTAGTATAGTTCTAGTTAAGACTTTTAGTTTAGGGTTTTAGCTTAGAGTTTAGAGTTTTAGTTTAGAGTCTTAGCTTAGAGTTTTAGTTAGAGTTATACTTTTTGCTTAGTTTTAGTTAAGAGTTTTAGTTTGGATTTATAGTTTAGTTAAGAGTTTTAGTTTAGAGTTTTGAGTTTTAGTTTAGCGTCTTAGAGTTTTAGTTAGAAATATAGTTTAGTTTAATTTTAGTTAAGAGTTTTAGTTTAGAGTCTTAGCTTAGAGTTTTAGTCAGAGTTATAGTTTTAGTTTAGTTTTAGTTAAGAGTTTTAGCTTAGATAATGGAGTTTTAGTTTCAAGTCCTAACTTAGAGTTTTAGTTAGAGTTATAGTTTGGTTTAGTTTCGTTATGAGTTTTAATTTAGACTTATAGTTTAGTTTTAGTTAGAAATATAGTTTAGTTTAGTTTTAGTTAAGATTTTTAGTTTAGAGTTTTAGCTTAGAGTTTTAGTTAGAGTTATAGTTTTACTTTAATTTTAGTTAGGAGTTTTAGTTTAGAGTTATAGTTTAGTTAAGAGTTTTAGTTTAGCGTAAAGAGCTAGGCGTTGAACACATTTTCTCTTTGAAATGCTAGACTTGGAATATTTTTATTGTGGTTTACATACAAAAAAGTTAGGTTTCTCCACGTTTAAGTTAGGTTAGGTTATCATGAGTGTTCATTAACTTAAACTAAACTACAACTCTAAATTAAAACTCTTAACTAAAACTAAACTATAAGTCTTAACTAGAACTCTTAACTAAAACTAAACTAAACTATAACTCTAACTAAAACTCTAAACTAAAACTCTTATCTAAAGCTAAACAACACCTATAAACTAAAATTCTTAACTAAAACTAAACTATAACTCTAAGTAAAACTCTAAGCAAAGACTCTAAACTAAAACTCTTAACTAAAACTAAACTATAACTCTAACTAAAACTTTTAACTAAAACTAAAACTCCAATATCTAAACTAAAACTCTTAACTAAAACTAAACTATAACTATAATTCTAACTAAAACTCTAAAGTAAAACTGTAAACTAAAACTATAAACTCTAAACTAAAACTCTCAAGTAAAACTAAACTAGAGATCTAAACTAAAGCTCCTAACTAAAACTAAACTAAACTGTAACTCTAACAAAAACTCTAAGCTAAGACTCTAAACTATAACTCTAAATTCTCAACAAAACTAAACTAAACTATAAATAGAACTAAAACTCTAAGCTATGACTCTAAACTAAAACTATAAATTCTAACTAAAACTCTAAGCTAAGACTCTAAACTCTAAACAAAAACTGTAAGCTAATACCAAACTGAAACTCTAAACTCTAAATTAAAACTCTTAACTAAAACTAAACTACAACTCTAAACTAAAATTCTTAACTAAAACTAAACTAAACTATAACTCTAACTAAAACTCTAAGCTAAGACTCAAAACTAAAACTCCAATATCTAAACTAAAACTCTTAACTAAAACTGAACTAAAACTGTAATTCTAACTAAAACTCTAAAGTAAAACTGTAAACTAAAACTATAAACTCTAAACTAAACTCTTAAGTAAAACTAAACTAGAGATCTAAACTATAGCTCCTAACTAAAACTAAACTAAACTATAACCCTAACAAAAACTCTACGCTAAGACTCTAAACTAAAACTCTAAATTCTCAACTAAAACTAAACTAAACTATAAATAGAACTAAAACTCTAAGCTAAGACTCTAAACTAAAACTCTAAACTCTAATTAAAACTCTAAGCTAAGACTCTAAACTCTAAACAAAAACTCTTAGCTAAAACTCTAAGCTAAGACTCTAAACTAAAACTCTAAACGCTAAACTAAAACTCTTAACTACTATAACTCTAACTAAAACTGTAAGCTAATACCAAACTGAAACTCTAAACTAAAACTACTAACAAAAATTAAAATAAACTATAACTCTAATTAAAACTCTAAACTTTAAACTAAAACTCTAAAGTCTAAACTAAAACTCTTAACTAAAATTAAACTAAACTATAACTCTAACTAAAACTCTAAGCTAAGACTCTAAGCTAAAACTCCAAACTCTAAACTAAAACTCTTAACTAAAAATAAACTAGAACTCTAAACTAAAACTCTTTACTAAAACTAAACTAGAGATCTAAACTAAAACTCTTAATTAAAACTAAACTAAAACTCTTAATTAAAACTAAACTATAACTCTAACAAAAACTCTAAGCTAAGACTCTAAATTTTCAACTAAAACTAAACTAAACTATAAAAAGAACTAAAACTCAAAGCTAAGACTCTAAACTAAAACTCTAAACTGTAACTAAAACTCTAAGCTAAGACTCTAAACTCTAAACAAAAACTCTTAACTAAAACTAAACTAAACTATAACTCTAACTAAAACTCTAAGCTAAGACTCTAAACTAAAACTCTAAACTCTAAACTAAAACTCTTAACTACTATAACTCTAACTAAAACTGTAAGGTAATACCAAACTGAAACTCTAAACTAAAACTCTTAACTAAAACTAAACTATAACTCTAAACTAAAACTCTTAACAAAAATTAAACTAAACTATAACTCTAACTAAAACTCTAAACTCTAAACTAAAACTCTAAAGTCTAAACTAAAACTCTTAACAAAAATTAAACTAAACTATAACTAAAACTCTAAACTCTAAACTAAAACTCTTAACTAAAATTAAACTAAACTATAACTCTAATTAAAACTCTAAGCTAAGACTCTAAGCTAAAACTCTAAACTCTAAACTAAAACTCTTAACTAAAACTAAACTACAACTCTAAACTAAAACTCTTTACTAAAACTAAACTACAAGTCTAAACTAAAACTCTTAACTAATACTAAACTAAACTAAAAGTGCAACGAAAAACTCTAAGCTAAGACTCTAGGCTAAAATTCTAAATTAAAACGTTTAGCTAAAACTAAACTACAAGTCCAAAAACACTTAACTAAAACTAAAATAAAATATAACTCTAATTAAAACTCTAAGTGCTGAGAGTCTAACTTGAAACTCTAGACTCTGAACTACAAATAAACTAAACTATAACTTTAATTAAAACTGTAAGCTAATATCAAACTAAACCCCCAAACTAGGGAGGGGGTTGAAAAAAATACTATGTTAAAAAAAATTCAAAAAAGTATTATAAAAAATGGGGGGAGGGGGAGGAGGGGAGGGGGAAGAGGGACGAGGGAGGGGAGGGGAAGGGGAGAGGAGGAGGGGGGTCTTTTTGGGGCCCTGGGGGCCATTTGGGGGCCCTGGGGGCCTTTGGGGGCCTTTGGGGGCCCGGGGGGCCTTTGGGGCCCGGGGGGCCTTTGGGGGCCCGGGGGGCCTTTGGGGGCCCGGGGGCCCTTTGGGGTTGAGATAGGGGACTTTAGAACACTATTCAAATGGTAGTTGTGTATTATACAGAACACAGTCGAGAACCACCCTAATAAAAAATAATATGTATCTCTTAATAGGAGTTAGCATTCCCTCAGATGGTTTACCATTTTCGTTTCTGCTTTCAAATTTTATCTTGTCTCATGGAGAAATTGTGTCAATCAGTTATCTTTTTCTGTCTGTATTTTCAACTCTCGGATAAGAATATTCCAATATTGAAATTTCCTTATTTGATGATGTCACCTTGTTATCATAGTATTCCAACCGGATGTTGACATCCAAGAAACATCCAGCAATTGTTGTTGACATCCATTAAACAATCATCCAATAACCAGATGTCTACATCCAGCAATTGTTGATGTGAACTTAACCATCAAACAATCATCCAGTAACCAGATGTCTACATCCAAGTTGTTGTTGGACTTATGTTGACATCCAAAAAACAACAAATAAATTGACCAACACACATAACCATCAAACAATAACCAGAGATGTCTACATCCAAGTTGTTGTTGAACTTATGTTGACATCCAAGAAAACAACAAATAAATTGATCAACACACATAACCATCAAACAATAAGCAGATGTCTACATCCATCAATTGTTGATGTGAACTTATGTTAACATCCCTTAAACAGTGAGAAAAACCATGAAAAAACATCCTCAGTGAGAAAAACCATAAAAACATGCATAAATTGCTGTTGACATCCAAGAAACACCCAGCAATTGTTGTTGACATCCAAGAAAACAACCATCAAAGTGAGAAAAACCATGAAAATATACATAAATTGTTATTGACATCCAAGAAACATCCATCAAAGTGAGAAAAAACATGAAAAACATCCTCAGTGAGAAAAACCATTAGACTCGATTACAGATGGCAGCACATGTGTTCTCGTAGTAACTCATGATAGGTCCCTACTGAAATAAACATTTTTAGCTGTCCTTAAACATTACGAGATAGCCAAACCTGTAAATTAAGGATCTATAAACCTATTTGTGGATACCATTTGTTAAGAATTAACTATATTTTTTTGCCAGAAATAAACATTTTTACTGTCCTTATTAAGGATCTATAAACCCATTTGTGGGTACCATTTGTTCATATTTTTTGCTAGAAATAAACATTTTTAGCTGTCCTTAACCATTACGAGATAGCCAACCCTGTAAATTAAGTATCTATAAACCCATTTGTGGGTACCTTTGTTCAGAATTATCTATATTATTTTGGTAGAAATAAACATTTTTAGTAGTCCTTGGCCATTACGTGATAGCCAGACCTGTAAATTAAGGATCTATAAACCCATTTGTGGGTACTATTTGTTCAGAATTAACTATATTATTTTGGTAGAAATAAACATTTTTAGCTGTCGTTAACCATTACGAGATAGCCAGACCTGTAAACTAAGTATCTATAAACCTATTTTTGCGTACGATTTGTTCAGAATTAACTATATTTTTTGCTAGAAATAAACATTTTTAGCTGTCCTTAAGCATTACGAGATATCCAGACCTGTAAATTAAGGATCTATAAACCCATTTGTGGGTACCATTTGTTCAGAATTATCTATATTATTTTGGTAGATATATACATTTTTAGCTGTCCTTAGCCATTACGTGATAGCCAGACCTGTAAATTAAGGATCTATAAACCCATTTGTTCAGAATTAACTAGATTTTTTGCTAGAAATAAACATTTTTAACTGTCCTTAACCATTACGAGATAGCCAGACCTGTAAATTAAGGATCTATAAACCCATTTGTTCAGAATTACCTATATTATTTAGGTAGAAATAAACAGTTTTAGTAGTCCTTAACCATTACGAGATAACCAGACCTGTAAATTAAGTATCTATAAGCCCATTTTCGCGTACCATTTTTTCCAGAATAAACTTCTTTAAGTACTTTGATCTTTTTAACGGATTGTCCCTTTACTAGCATTTTATTCCACTGAACTGTTTGAACATTAGGAAAATACAATCTTAAATATTACTTACACCTCTATGTAAAAGAAAAAGTTTCTGTCACAAAGCTGAAGATTAGGAAAATAAATAAATAAAAACCCGTAAAAAAAAAACAAAAAAAAAGACAGGTCTACATGTAACAAAAATAAATACAATCTTAAATATTACTTACGCCGTTGTGTAAAAGAAAAAGTTTCTGTCACTAGCGGCATTACTAGTAACAAAAATAAATACAGTAAAATACAAAGTGTTTTAATGTCCTTGGTAAAAACCTGGACGAGATTTAATGTCCTCGGTAAAAGTCTGGGCGAGATTTAATGTCCTTGGTAAAAGCCTAGACGAGATTTTTTGGCGCAGTGACAAACTATCTATCTTCATTTCAATTAATAAACTATATTTATTTTTTTCAAACTCATCTTAAAAATAATACTTTACCTCAAATGTCCTTCTGAACTTGAGCCACATAAATAATAAAAGGATATGAAAAAAAGGCTTAAAGTGAACGAGTACAGTCGCTAGTATATTTCATGTCATTTTGAGAAAAAAGTAACCTAAAACGCATCCCAAGGTAGCTCTTGAGTAGTGTAGCTATAATATCTCCAATCAGACAGTCCCCCCATATAGCTTTAATGATAAGTAGCGCACAGTCCCCGCATATAGCTATAATGATAAGTAGCGCACAGTACACCCGCCAATACAAGCAGACAGTGTAATGACCGGATTCAACTACCATGAAAAATTCGTGCTGTTGTTTCTGTTAAAAGTCGTGCGTGTTTTCATGCTAGTGATTCGTTTTCTTTGTATGAAGTTGTGAAATTCTTCCTGTAATTTAATTTGTTAGGTGTGGTTGACTTATGTTTAACATTGAACACGGATATAAAAACTTCTAATGATGATATTTTTCTTTTCCAATGATACGATTTTTTACATTCTAAGTATCTTCCCATTGAATTTTCACAAAGAAAATTAGAGGAAAATTCAGCTTGGTCGGATTACAAAACTTTGGAATTGATACAGTAATGACCCTTGTCCGTCTTTGCAACAAGTACTCCTCGTATTTTAAATTCCGAAACAAATTTTTTCTTCAAATAATGGGCTTATCCATGGGCACTGTCTTGTCTCCTTATTTGGCAAATTTTTACATGGATTTCATAGAACAGTCTGCTTTGAATAGTTTCCACTTAAAACACTCTATCTGGTTTCGTTTTGTTGATGATATCCTTTCTGTTTGGGAACATGGACAAGACTCTCTAAGAGATTTTTTGGCACATTTGAACTCTTTTGATCTTTGCACAATCATCTTGGTAAATTCATTTTCATTGATTCCTGCCTGGTTTTTTATTCAGTGTCTGTTCTGTCTTTGTACAGTAAGCTTCGAAAGGTTAGATTTTCGTTTTTTTTTTCTTCTTTTTTTGTTTAGCACTGAGGACGACTTGGCGGAGGTCCTTGTCGAAATATTTGCTTATATTTTGTCATCTTCATGGTTCGCTGGCTGACAAAATCCTCGTTTTTTCACCCTTTTTGATTTTATTTTTCATTTTGTTACTTTCTCTCCTCTCTGAGTTTCGTTTGTCATGTATAGCCAGTGTGGTCTAAGAATGTATTTGCGTCAAGCTTACGGGGAGCATTGGACCAATATTGTTTTAGATTTTTTAAATTGTGTTAAGAAACATGCAAATCTTATTTGTCAGTTTAATTTCTTAGAAACTTGTAAAAAACATCGAATTCTTCCACCTTCTTTACGTTTCAACCTACATTTAGGCACACATTCTGAAGGCCCATTTATTCAGAGAATGGGTTTCAAAACTTTAACACATATTTTAAAAGACCATAGATCCAGAAGATACGTCCTTAGTAATAAAATACTTAATTTAAAATCCTTATTATATCAGATTTTGTCCCCTCAAGATTTTCACCAGATTTTACAAATCTCACATAGGTCTTTCAGACACATATTCCATTTAGCAAAAACTCGTTTATCGGAAAAATTCTCAAAACTGGAATTTCAACAGTTTCAACAAACACGGATTTTCCTTCCTAGATTTTGTCCTGGTCCTCCTTTGGAAAATTTATCCTCTAAGGTATTTACATCCAAGGAACTAAGTATTCTTTCAAAAGGACCAAAATTTGCAATGGCTCAAACACACGTAAATACTTCAGAAATTATTACGGGCGTGGAGTCTGCTATTTTTAGCTCTCATGGTGAAGTCGAAAATCCAGACCTACTCAGAGGTGAAATTGTAAAGAGTATTCTTGATTATAGGCCATCTTTGTCACTTTCAACTCAATCAAAGGAAGAAATTAAAATCCTCCGAAATTTAAAAAAAGACAAAAACACAGTAATTACGAAAGCGGACAAGGGAAACACAGTTGTAATTATGAATTCTGCAGATTATGAATTAAAAGTTAACACCCTTTTAATGGATGAAAATATTTACAAAGAAATAAAATTTGATCCCACGGACAAATACACACAGAAGTTGAGAAATGAACTAGGAATTTTAAAAGATACTAGACTAATTACCCCTCAAATGTACAGAAAATTTTATCCCAAAGGTTGTTCAGCCCCTAAGTTTTATGGTCTGCCTAAAATCCATAAGAAAGATATTCCGTTACGTCCAATTGTAGCATGTTATAGTTCTCCAGCTACGGGTATAGGAAGTTTCTTAGCCACCATTTTTAAGCCTCTTTTAAGCACACAGAAATCCTATATTAAAAACTCCATAGATCTTGTTGAGAAGTTAAAAAATCAAAGTACAACAGAAAATACCGTTTTATCTAGTTTTGATGCAGTTTCTATGTACACTTCATGCGATGTTCATAAATGTGAGCAGGCTTTACAAAGAAAATTAGAGGAAAATTCAGCTTGGTCGGATTACAAAACTTTGGAAATTGATACAATAATGACCCTTGTCCGTCTTTGCAACAAGTACTCCTCGTATTTTAAATTCCGAAACAAATTTTTTCTTCAAATAATGGGCTTATCCATGGGCACTGTCTTGTCTCCTTATTTGGCAAATTTTTACATGGATTTCATAGAACAGTCTGCTTTGAATAGTTTCCACTTAAAACACTCTATCTGGTTTCGTTTTGTTGATGATATCCTTTCTGTTTGGGAAGATGGACAAGACTCTCTAAGAGATTTTTTGGCACATTTGAACTCTTTTGATTCGAATCTCCAGTTCACAATGGAACTCGAAGATTCAGGTAAGCTGCCTTTCTTAGATGTTTTGATTATAAAAACTAATCCTAGTCTTGAATTTTCTATATATAGAAAGCCGACTCATAATGATCGATATCTACATTTCTCTTCCCATCACCCTCCTTCTGTGAAAAGAGGGGTAGTAATCTCTTTAGTCGACAGAGTTTTAAAAATTTGTTCCCGTAATCATATAAATTCTGAACTAAATTATGTCAAGGATATTCTTTTTTGCAATGGTTACCCAATCAAACTCATTGAAAATATAATAGATAGACGATTAAAAAAGATAAAAGAACAAAATAGGGAGCTTGTCCCCCTTGATTCAGTTACACCGGCAATTGAGAAAAAAACTTTCATCGTTTTACCATACATCCCGAAACTTGGCGATAGACTTGGAAAAATTTTAAATAAACATAATCTCTCTGTTTCTTTCAAAACCGAACAAAAGGTTGAACATTTTTTTAACTCAGGAAAGGATAAAACAGACCCTGTACTGGGTAGTGGTGTCTACAGAATCCCGTGTTCTTGTGGAAAGTTTTACATTGGTAGGACCCATCAACAACTAGGTGAGCGTTTGCATGAGCACAAAATTTCAATAGATAAGTCCCTGAGATTAAAAAATAACAATGACAACTTTGATTCGGCATTGGCTTCGCATATTTTCGTAAACCCGACCCATCTAGTTCTGTTTGACGAGGCAACCTTAATATCAACTGTTAATGGCGTACCACAAACTTTTAAGGAGGTAATTGAGATAAAAAAATATATGAACCAAAATTTAGCAATAAATAGAGATACTGGAGATATTTCATTAAGCCCAATTTACGACAGTTTAATCTTGAAGGAATCAATCAATATTTTCACCCGAAAAAACTTAAAAGAACCTATTTGCATATCTAATGAAAACCGAAATTGCAGACCAGCTAAAGTTATTGCAAGACGAAAGATCTTTGCACAATCATCTTGGTAAATTCATTTTCATTGATTCCTGCCTGGTTTTTTATTCAGTGTCTGTTCTGTCTTTGTACAGTAAGCTTCGAAAGGTTAGATTTTCGTTTTTTTTTTCTTCTTTTTTTGTTTAGCACTGAGGACGACTTGGCGGAGGTCCTTGTCGAAATATTTGCTTATATTTTGTCATCTTCATGGTTCGCTGGCTGACAAGGTTCGCATGGTTCGCTCGTTTTTTTCACCCTTTTTGATTTTATTTTTCATTTTGTTACTTTCTCTCCTCTCTGAGTTTCGTTTGAATCGATGAAAAACAAAGTACCAGCAAACGTTACTGCCATTGATCAAACAGTCAATGAACCAAATAATACTAAAGACGAAAAGCATATTGAGCCTGTCGATGACACACCTGTAAAAATTGTGTATGACTCAAAATGGAATAATGATTATTCTACTGATTACGAACTAAGAGAAGACAACAGCTATAGTATCAAGAGAGAACATGGTGAACCATTTTATGGAAGAGATTAAAAATGACCAAAGTTGTTCATTTATACAATATTAATAATGTATAATAACAATATATTTTTTGTATTAATATTCTACATGACATTATTTCATTAAAAATATGTGATGCATTACATTGCTATATGTTCATTATTTTTAGAGTAAGCCAGCATATCAAACGTTTAGAATGTCTATTAAAACATCGGAGATGTAAGAAAAGGAATTTGCATACATCATATGTCGGATAGATAGGTTAACATAGAGAAAATCTAAGTATAAGAATGAATAAATTCTCTATCAACATCTATTGACAGATACTTGTGATAGCTTTGACGGAATCTAACTATTAGAGTGAGTAAATTCTTTATCAATGTCTTTTGACCGATACGTTTGATAACACTGACATATTTTAAGTATCAAATTGAACAAATTCTTTATTAAAATTCGTTATCGATATCATTTGTCGGCTACGTCAGATAACATTGACAAAATCTATCTATTAGAATGAATAAATTCTTTATCTTCAGCCGTTGTCAGATTTGCCATTATGAAAAAATTGTAAGTAAGTAACAAACTCTTTCTTGAATTCACCTCTTGCATACACAATACAGAAATTATAAAAAAAAAATTATTAGGCATTGAGATAGGCAAACATCCACCCAGACACATAAGCAGAGGAAGTGAGAGAGACAAAAACACGTATAAATGTAAGGATTCAAGCATACAAACCGACAGAGACAGGTACTGAGATAAGTAAACACCCGCCCAGACACATGAGCAGAGGAAGTGAAAGAGACAAAAACACATATAAATATATAGATTCTGACATACAAATCGACAAAACAGTCACTGAGATAAGCAAACATCCGCCCAGACACATAGGCAAGGAGAGTGAGAGAGACAAAAACACATGCAAATATATTGATTCAGACATACAAACCGACAGAGACAGGCATTGAGATAGGCAAACACCCACCCAGGCACATAAAAAGAGGAAGTGAGGGAGACAAAAACACATATAAATGTAAGGATTCTGACACACAAACCAACAAAGACAGGCATTGAGATAGGCAAACACCCGCCCAGACACATAAGCAGAGGAAGTGAGGGAGACAAAAACACATATAAATATATGGATTCAGGCATACAAACCGAAGCGCCACTCTAAGTGAAAAAAAAACACATATAAATAAATGGATTCTGACATACAAACCAACAATGACAGGCATTGAGATAGGCAAACTCTCGCTCAGACGCACAGTCATAAGGAGAGAGATATCCAAAAATTTGGGTTGATCTAGGTTCACTTAGAGTGGCGCGCCACTCTAAGTGAACCTAGATCAACCCAACTTTTTGGATACCTCTCTCCTTATGACTGTACGTCTGAGCGAGAGTTTGCCTATCTCAATGCCTGTCATTGTTGGTTTGTATGTCAGAATCCATTTATTTATATGTGTTTTTTTTGTCTCTCTCTCTCTCTCACCTCCTCCGCTTATGTGTCTGGGCGGGTGTTTGCCTATCTCTAAGCCTGTCATTGTTGCTTTGTATGTCTGAATCTATATATTTGCATGGGTTTTTCGTCTCTCTCACTCTCTGGGCCTATGTGTCTGGGCAGATGTTTGCTTATCTCAGTGTCTGTCTTTGTTGGTTTGTATGTCAGAATCCATTTATTTATTAGTGTTTTTGTCTCTCTCACTTCCTCTGCTTATTTGTCTGGGTGGATGTTTGCCTATCTCAATGCCTGTGATTGTTGCTTTTTATGTCAGAATCCTTACATTTATGTGTTTTTGTCTCTCTCACTTCCTCTGCTTATGTGTCTGGGTGGGTGTTTGCTTATCTCAGTGCCTGTCTCTGTCGGTTTGTATGCCTGAATCCATATATTTATATGTGTTTTTGTCTCCCTCACTTCCTCTGCTTATGTGTCTGGGCGGGTGTTTGCCTATCTCAATGCCTGTCTTTGTTGGTTTGTGTGTCAGAATCCTTACATTTCTGTGTGTTTTTATCTCTCCCAACTGTTTGAACAGCATAAAGCAACCAGATGAGATGGTGATGAGGGCCACGCCTTAAGGATGCTTCAGAAATAAGTTCCTGTTGACATGGAATTCCTTAGGTTTGGAAATTTTAGTTCAGACAAAGTAATCATGTTTCCTTCTAACTTTTTCTTATAGCACTGAAGAAGAGAGGCAGCTGTCCTTTCAAAATATTAATTTTGTTTCATTGGACCAGCAAACACGGAAAAAATTAACCTAGCCCTTTTTGAGTTTTCACCTAGCCCTGTCTATTAGACACATTATGAGCTGTTCCTGGTTTTTGGACCATCTTTACAGCATCATCTGTCTATACCACCACTGACATCAAATATAAGTGTTGATAAAAATAAGGAAGGAAAAGATCTCAATTTTTTTTTTATTTCGACTCTCCAATGAAGACTCAAGACAAAGATTTGTAAAAGATGAAGTTTGATCCCAAACATATACATCCAAATAATATGGCACTACCTCTTGTAAAAGAAAGAACAAGCCTAAATGGGCTAGTGCCAATAGGTTTCTATTTCATAGGCAGCGAGATAGCGCTGCCTAAGTAAAGAACGATGTGGGCACAATGTATTATTTATTTTTCTTTTTTATTCTTCTCCATACCCGGGCACTTCGTATCGAAGGAGTTGTCGTAGAAACTTTGAAAAGGGCTCATTCGATTGGAAATTGGAGTGGCTAGTGTCCTTTTTAATAGTCAAAAGTGATTGGAAGGCAACTAACACCCCTTTCACGCCCACCATTTCCCCAAGCACATCCAATCAAAATTTTGAGATAGCCATTTTGTTCCACACAGTTAAAGTTCAGGAAATTATACCTTTGAGCAGGACACTCCCCCCACAGTCTTCAGGGCAAGGGTTATAAGTTATGCCCTGGGAGCATATAAGTTTTTATTGAAATCTTTGTTGTAGAAACTTGAAAAAGGGCTCATTCGATTTGAAATTCAAAGGTCTAGTGCCCTTTTTAATAGTCGAAAGTGATTTGAGGGCAATTAACCCCCCTCTCCCGCCCACCTTTTCCGCAAACACACCCAATCAAGAATGTTACATAGCCATTTTATTCAACGCAGTGAAAGTTCTGGAAATTAGGTCTTTAAGGATGACAACCCATCCCCAACCCCCAAAACCCTCAGGGCAAGGGTTGTAAGTTATGCCCTGGGAGCATGTAAGGTTTTGATAGAAAGCAATGTTCTAAAAACATCAAAGGGGCTCATTCAATTGAAAATTGAACGGGCTAGTGCCCTTTTAATAGTCAAAAGTGATTGAAGGGCAACTAACCGCCCTCTCACGCCCACCATTTCCCCAATAACATCCAATCAAAATTTTGTTCAGCGTAGTTGATTTCCAGATAGAAAATATGTTTGTGAGGAGGACACTCCCATACAACCCTCGGGACAAGGGTTTCAAGTTATGCCCTGGGGCATATAAGGTTATTATAGAAGGCGTTGTCGTAGAAACTTCGAAAAGGGCTCATTCGATTGGAAATTGGAGTAGCTAGTGCCCTTTTTAATAGTCTAAAGTGATTGGAGGGCAGCTAGCCCCCCCACGCCCATCATTCCCCCAAACACATCCAATCAAAATTTTGAGATAGCCATTTTGTTCAGCATAGTTGATTTCCAGAGAGAAAATATCTTTTTGAGGAGTACTCTCCCACAACCCTCGGGGCAAGGGTTTTAAGTTATGCCCTGGGGGCATATAAGGTTTTTATAGAAGGCATTGTCGTAGAAACTTCAAAAAAGGCTCATTCGATTGGAAATTCAAAGGGCTAGTGCCCTTTTTAATGGTCGAAAGTGATTGGAGAGCAACTAGCCCCCCCCCCACGCCCATCATTCCCCCAAACACATCCAATTAAAATTTTGAGATAGCCATTTTGTTCAGCGTGGTTGATTTCCAGATAGAAAATATGTTTTTGAGGAGGACACTCCCTTACAACCCTCGGGGCAAGGGTTTTAATTATGCCCTGGGGGCATATAAGGTTTATATGGAAGGCGTTGTCGTAGAAACTTCAGAAAAGGCTCATTCGTTTGGAAATTCAAAGGGCTAGTGCCCTTTTTAATAGTCAAAATAAATTGGAGGGCAACTAGCCCCCCCCCCGCCCATCATTCCCCCAAACACATCCAATCAAAATTTTGAGATAGCCATTTGTTTAGCATAGTTGATTTCCGGATAGAAAATATGTTTTTGAGGAGGACACTCCCCCACAACCCTCAGGGCAAGGGTTGTAACTTATGTCCTTGGGGTACATAAGGTTTTTATAGAAGGCATTGTCATAGAAACTTCAAAAAAGGCTCATTCAATTGGAAATTCAAAGGGCTAGTGCTCTTTTTAATAGTCGAAAGTGATTGGAGGGCAACTAGCCCCCCTCTCTCGCTCACCTTTTCCCCAAGCAAATCCAATCCAAATTTTGAGATAGCCATTTTATTCAACGTAGTTTTAAGCTCTGTAAATTAGGTCTTTGAGGATGACAACCCCCTCAGAGCCCTCAGAACAAGGGTTGTAAGTTATGCCCTGGGGCATATAAAGTTTTTATAGAACGCGTTGTTGTAGAAACTTCAAAAAGGGCTCATTCAATTAGAAATTGAAATGTATATTGCCCTTTTTAATAGTCGAAAGTAATTTGAAGGCAATTAACACCCCTTCCTCGCCAACCGTTTCCCTAAGCACATCCAATCAAAATTTTGAGATAGCTATTTTGTTCCACGCAGTTAAAGTTCAGGAAATTATACCTTTGAGCAGGACACTCCCCCCACAGTCTTCAGGGCAAGGGTTATAAGTTATTCCCTGGGAGCATATAAGTTTTTATTGAAATCTTTGCCATAGAAACTTGAAAAAGGGCTCATTCGATTTGAAATTCAAAGGTCTAGTGCCCTTTTTAATAGTCGAAAGTGATTTGAGGGCAACTAGCCCCCCTCTCTCGCCCACCTTTTCCCCAAACACATCCAATCAAAATTTTTAGATAGCCATTTTGTTCAGTTCTGTGGATTTCCAGATAGAAATTATGTTTTTGAGGAGGACAGTCCCCCATAGCCCTCAGGGCAAGGATTGTAAGTTGTGCCCTGGGGGCATATAAGGTTTTTATAGAATGCGCTGTTGTAGAAAATTCAAAAAGGGCGCATTCGATTGGAAATTGAAATGGCCTGTGCCCTTTTTGATAGTCAAAAGTGATTTGAAGGCAACTAAAACCCCTTCCATGCCCACCTTTTCCCCAAACATATCCAATCAAAATTTTGAGATAGCCATTTTGTTCCACGCAGTTTAAAGTTCAGGAAGTTATACCTTTGAGCAGGACGCTCCCCCCACAGCCTTCAGGGCAAGGGTTATAGGTTATGCCCTGGGGGCATATAAGGTTTTAATTGAAATCTTTGTTGTAGAAACTGGAAAAAGGGCTCATTCGATTGAAAATTCAAAGGGCTTGTGCCCTTTTTAATAGTTGAAAGTGATTTGAGGGCAACTAACCCCCTCTCACGCCCACCTTTTCTGCAAACACATCCAATCAAAAATGTTACATAGCCATTTTATTCAACGCAGTTGAAAGTTCTGGAAATTAGGTCTTTAAGGATGACAACCCATCCCCCCCCCCCCCAAAAAAAAAACCTCAGGGCAAGGGTTGTAAGTTATGCCCTGGGAGCATGTAAGGTTTTTATAGAAAGCAATGTTCTAAAAACATCAAAAAGGGCTCATTCAATTGAAAATTGAAAGGGCTAGTGCCCTTTTAATAGTCAAAAGTGATTGAAGGGCAGCTAACCCCCCCCCCCTCATGCCCACCATTTCCCCAATAACATCCAATCAAAATTTTGAGATATCCATTTTGTTCAACGTAATCGAAAGTTCTGGAAATTAGGTCTTTTAGGATGATAACCCCATCAGAGCCCTCGGTGCAAGGGTTGTAAGTTATGTCCTGGGAGCATATAAGGTTTATATAGAAAGTTGTTGTAGAAATTTCAAAAGGGGATCATTTTATTGGAAATTAAAATTGCCCTTTTTAATAGTCGAAAGTGAGTAGAGAGTAGGTAACCCCCTCTCAAGCCCACAATTTTCCCAAACATGTTCAATCAAAGTTTAGAGATAGCCATTTTGATCAATGTAGTTGAAAGTTCTGGAAATTATGTATTTAAGGATGACAATCTCCCCAGAGTCACCAGAGCAAAGGTTGTAAGTTATGCCCTGGGGGCATATAGGGTTTTTAATGATAGAGTTGTCATAAAAACTTCAAAAGGGGCTCATTCAATTGGAAATTGAGAGGACTAGTGCCCTTTTTAATAGTTGAAAGTGATTGGACTGTAACCAACCCCCCTCTCATGCCCACCATTCCCCCAAACATATCCAATCAAAATTTTCAGATAGCCATTTTGTTCAATATAGTAAAAAGTTCTGGAAATTAGGTCTGTGAGGATGACAACCCCCTCACAGCCCTCAGGACAAAGGTTGTAAGTTATGCATTGGGGGCATATAAAGTTTTTATAAAAACGCGTTGTCATAGAAACTTCTAAAAGTTCTCATTTGATTAGAAAATCGAAATGGCTTGTGCCCTTTTTAATAGTTGAAAGTAAATGCACTGTGTTAATGCTAATTCCCAATAAGGCATCTCAGCAGTATCCCAAGAACGACTGAGGGTATTATGTTCAAACTTTTGGGGCTGCTTCTGCTCTTGAAGTTTAACCAAATCAAAATCGCATAAGTGTATCCAAGCTATCAAAGAAAGTAAACAGATTTTTCTGCAAATGGTATCAAGTTTTCCATTTCAGGTCAACTAGAGGAGGTATGAAACTAAATTAAACACTACTATTTGTGTCCAGATTTTTAAGAGGGTGTATTTTGTTAAAAATTGTTGAAAATTTTTCTCCAGCATATAAATAGCAGGCCAAACTATAAATTCTTAAAAAAACAAAAAGATTTAAAGTATTATTTTCTTTTTGTCTGAAAAGACTATGTCAATATAAAACGAACAGAAATTAATTAAAAAAAATTTTCAACAAAATAAGTTTTTCAAAGAAAAGTAAAGAACTTCATTAAACAAAAAAAGAGCAAAAATAAAATCAAATAATCTACCAAGTGTGAAACTACCACAAATCAGCATCAATAAATAAATAAAACCAAAAACGAACAGAAATTACAATAAATAACAGAGTCAAACTCAAAATGAGCAGAAATTAACATAAGTTGGGTTCAAAACCCCTATGCCTTCTCAAGGCCAGAACATAATTTGCACTTTACTGAAAAAAATATAAATGTTTTTACTTTTATAACTTTAATAAATCAAATAATATTAACATTTTGATTACTAACTATCAGTATATATATATATATATATATATATATATATATATTAAACTGGCAATGGACATTCATTTGTATTTTTTTCAGTAAAGTGCAAATTATGTTCTGGCCTTGGGAAGGCATAGGGGTTTTGAGCCCAACTTATGTTAATTTCTGCTTGTTTTGAGTTTGACTTGGTTATTTATTGTAATTTCTGTTTGTTTTGGATTTCATTTATTTATCAATGCTGATTTGTGGTAGTTTCATGATTGGTAGATTATTTGATTTTATTTTTGCTCATTTTTTGTTTAATGGAGTTCTTTATTTTTCTTTGAAAAACTTATTTTGTGGAAAAAGTTTTTTTAATTAATCAAATAGAAAGAAGAAATGACAACATTTTCAGACTTTGAAGGCCATTAAAGAATCAGTGTCAGAGGTTTTGTCAAGGGTAACTGAGAAACAATTTAACAAGAGCTTAAAAGGCTATAAAAGGCAAATAAAGACATGTGCTAAAACTTAGGGGGAATACTTTGAAAGGTACAATATTTAGTGACATGACTTTTTTTTAACAAAGGAATTTTAAGCACTAGTCCATGAGCTTCAATGCTTTATAGCTGAGTTTTGTTCACTAGTTTATTTAATTTGCAAAATTTAAGGTAATGTATCAGCTATTGGCTGAAAAGATCATTATTTTAAATATAAATAAAGACAACTTAGCTTTAGAATTAAGCCTACAATAATCATAGAAGAAATATCATGCACAAATATTGGGGATTCTGAAAATTTACTACTGTCTAAACACTAGTGGCATCTTATCTTTAAGGTTAAACTCCCTAAATCCATTGTAATGTTAATTTTCCTATGCTATGAAAAGAGATCTAGCTCTCTGACCCGGCATGTCAGCAAAACAAATTTTTCCTCAAGGGATCTTTGAAGAAGGATCTAAAATTTGGCCGTTTTGTTTTTTTCTGATTTAATTCCCAGGAAATAGAAAAAAAATCTAAAGTGAAACTTGGTAGCTTTTTTTTGAAAAAGGTCTGGAGCGTAAAAAAAGGAAAATTTGAAAAAATTGAAAGTACCATAAATTAAAAAAAATCTTTTAAAATTAATTGGCCCATTTGAAAATTCTATTTTTTTTAAATTTATTCCTCCACGATTGTTTTTACGTTTTCACAATTTAGACTCTTGTAGGGCTTGTATAAAAGCGACGAAGTCGAAATTGACTTCAAGTTGTAGCTCTTTTTTTATTTAGTATATTCCAAGCTTTTCAGCTTTTTATTCCGAGTCGTTAATTTTATATCTATTTATGAAACAAATTAAATTTTTACTTTATTTCTCCTGTTCTACATAACCCCACTATACACCCCCTGGATGGAAACATACCCAAGGCTAAGACGGGTCAGAAACATTTTTAATCCGAGTTTGACTGCTGAGAGAATCGCATGAGAATGACTAGGAGAAAAAAGATCAACAAAGGATGGCTTAATCTAAAACATGTGCGGTAAGTACAATAAAATACGTAATTTCTTTTATAAACTAAATATGCTCTGGGAGCATGTTTCCAAGTTGTAGTTTTCACTATTTTCCTAATAAAGCATTCTATTTTCATCATGTTTTTTTTTCATTAGGTTAAATAGGTCTGGTTAGGTTAAAATAGGTTTGTTTAGGTTATGCATTTAATATATGCTATGCTTTACCCCCCCCCCACCCTAATGTCCAAATATATAGCCCAAATTTGTTTCTAAACTATTATATTTTCATCATAATTTTGTTTTATTTCATTAGCATTCACAAAACTTCACTTCTCGAGTGTGTTTTATATAATAGACAAGTACTAAAAATGGTGTTATTTGTCTTACTTTTTCCTTGCCAACTCAATTTTACATGTTGAGGTGTTCTGGAGACATTTTCCGGAGAAATTTTCACCTGGGTTGGAACTGTCTGGAATATTTTTCCATTGGAGGGGGGAATATCCGTGAGAAAAATTCTTCATGGTGAAATTATCCATGGAAGCATTTTTCAACTGGAAATGGAGGATTCTTTTTTGGTTAGATCAAGAATTTTGTATAGTATTTGATCATTAGCGGCCTTAGACCTCATAATCTGGGAGGGGGGGGGGGCAAGGTATGCCACAGGAGTATACAAATATAAAATACAAGCGCTGCCCCCTCCCTGCCCCGACCTATAACCGCCAATGTATTGGATTAAGCTAATGAGGGTACCCATTAATTAAATTAAAAAAAATCTTAGGGGAGAAGATAGGAGTAAGGAGTACTCATTTTGCGATGAGCAGCCTGTAATGGAAGGAACTAACCAAAACCTGATTCAAGGTTAAATTAGGCTTATATGGGTGGTATGCAACGTGTAGTGTATGGGTAGCAATGTATATAAATTACAAAACGACACAATCATTCTCCTAAACATAATCATACTTGAAACGGTTGAAGAGGGCAAACAGTAACCGAGGAGAGTGGGGGAGGGATAATGGACCTGAAAAACAGAGCGACTCGGCCCAATAGTAATCGAAGTTCTAAAAAGCAGAATTTTTATAACAATAGACCCATAAAAAAGTCAATTTTTATGCTTATACCATATATATAATACTCGTTAAGTTTAATATTATTTGTTTTTCAACTTTTTCCTCAATCTTTTTTTTTGTTTTTATCCTAAGGGTCAAGTGCCATTTTTATTGAGGACTCACCTACCAGGTGACAGGAGGACCAGCGGTTCAGTCTGCCTCTGGACAAGAGTGAACTATATTTACAATTCAGCTGGCCTAGATAAACAAAATGAATACTTTCATTTCTTTTCAAGAGGAAAATGGTTGTCTTCTAGTTATTTTTCTTATTTTTGCCTCTGATAGGTTTTGTTTTGGAAGTGGTTGCAAATTTGCTCTACTTTACTACTGTGTTATGTTAGAGACTTTTTTTAATTTTTTAATCGGAATTCGTCTTCAGAGTGCCTGATCCCAGTCAGAAAAGTAACAAATGACGTATGGTGTTATCCCTGATATAAACAAATAAAATTTGACAAGAACGCAATTGACAACCCTGATTTGAAACAACAGGAGCCAACTAGATTCACTCAAGAACTCAGTTAATTTTTCAGCCCCCCTTTCCCTTTTTACACATAAATGATTATTGATAATTACACTATTCTAAATACATTTTGCGCGCCAAAAAGTTTAGCTAGAGTGGTACTCCTTTAAATTTTGTTTTCGGAAAAACATAGCATAATTAATTTCTTTTAAAATTGCCTGTTCTCTCACTGCCTGCTTCGATTACTAACTTACTTTTCGTCTTTCAGGTCCTTCCTTCCAAGGGAAACTTCTATTGCTAATGAGTCTACAGATGATACGAGGGATTCAGTATCAGATGCAGGACCAGCTCTCATTGAGAAACAGAAGAAAATTCTCGAGGGTGTTGATTTAGGGAACATTCCGAATCTCAGCTGCATAGTGAACCTTCCATTTTTCGTCCAAAAGCTCGCAGAATTTTTACTGCACAAATTTCAATGTAGAGAAGAAAGCCCCGATATGCGCATCGTTCGTGTATATAATGTGGGCTTAAAAATTACACTAGTGACAGAATGTACTGCCTGTAAGTGGAAAAAACTAGTGAAAAATGAACCTGACCCACCCGTGATAAAGATCAAAGATTATTTAACATCTTTTTCGGAAGAAAATCCGAAAGAATCAATTGAACGTTACACAAATGTGCATGGAGACCTCAATTTGAAGGCTACTTGGGGTGTCATGGGCTCAGGAGGAGGCTACGCAACACTTTGTGAGATTCTAGGTGTACTAGGTGTGCAAGGCATGTCACAAAATTTATTTTTGAAAACTCAACTTTCTGTAGGGAAAGTATGGATGGATACTTTGACAGATGTTTTACTGGAGAATGGAAAAGAATCCCTACAGCGTGCAATTCACGAAGATCGATATGTCGATGATACATACTGGACCAAAGTGGTTTGTGATGGTGGGTGGAACAAACGGAGGAAGGGGCATGATTATACAGCTAAGGGTTGTGTGGCTGTAATCATTGACGCTTACACAAAAAAATTGCTGTACGTGGGCATAAAAAATCAATATTGCTATGTTTGTTTTCGGGCGAAAAAAGAGGTAAAAACTCCTCTACAACATTTGTGTTTTATGAATTATGATGGCCCGTCAAAGAGTATGGAGACAGATATTCTCATTGAAGGTTTTACAGTGAGCGATGAAATGCATGGACTGCAGTACCGTCGTTTTATTGGAGATGGAGACTCGAGTGTTTTATACAAATTGAAACAGAACATCTCATACGGCCCTCTAATTGAAAAAGAAGAGTGTGCAAACCATGTTACGAAAAACTACACTTCGTATCTACATAAACTAGTGAAAATGAAGAAAGGTGCACATGCGAAATTTCTAAGAAGAGAGATTATACAAAGACTTACAAAATACCTTCGTGGGGCAATAAAAAAAAATGCAGAAGAGGAGTGTACAGCCGATAATTTAAAAAGTTTGCTCCACAAAGGCCCCGATCATGTCTTTGGAAATCATGTAAAGTGCAATGATACTTGCCCCCAAAAAAGTCAACTACCCAATGGCTTTATAGAGGATCGTTGGTACAACTTGCCAGCACAGGTTCTCCAGGATGTGAGAGATGGGGTTGAGAACGTGTGCAAGAAAGCAGATTTCCTCCTTACCGATGTAACAACGAACCTTGCCGAAAATTACATGTCAGTAGCTGCCAAGTTTTGCGGAGGCAAGCAAATTAGTAGGTCAAAGCGAGGGTCATATCATGCCCGAATTGGTGGTGCAAGCTTGTCCTACGCACTTGGTCCAAAGTGGCATGCTTATACATGGAAAAAAACATTTAATCACAGTCCAACAAATATAATGAAGAAATTCTGTAGTAAAACCGCAAACCACCGAGCTAAATCCAAGCGAAATCTGATACGGTACTATAGTAATAATGGATGTAGATTCCAGGCCAAAAGAAAATGCAATCAACAACTCTCTCTGGGTAACTCTGACTATGGACCGAGCTGCAATAGGCCTGATATGAAAGAAGAGGAGCTAAAAATAGCTATGGTTACATTTAAGGAGTCCTATCTAAAGAGTAGTGACACCGCTTTGAAAGAACTTTACGAGAGAACCAAAGGCCAATCTACCAATGAAAACTGGATATATGAAAGAAGTAATAGAATAACCAGCACGTACTTTCACAGCTTTTATAACCCTTATGGCCAAACTACAGATGCCAAGGATTTCTTTAATTATATAAATAATTCTAATATGTTAAAAAATATCATTATTTGTGGAGATTTCAATGCCCACAGCCTTTTGTGGGGGAATAAACCAGCAAATAAAGCTGGTAAATTTATTGAGCATATGACTTCAAATAATAATGAATTAGTTGTTGCTACCCCTCCAAACCTGAATACTTATTTCAACCCCAAAAGTGGCAATTTCTCCACAATTGACCTACAAATTGTGTCTTTAAATTTTTTGAACAAAATTTACATAAATAAAATTGATAGTCTATGTACAGACCACTTTGCTATAGTTTGCTCCCTAAATGAACCTGCTGAAATTTTATCTCATACATCCAAATATATCAACACTAAAGCAAATTGGTCTATTTTCCAAAATAAGCTAAATGATGAAATTACAAGTTTCACCCAAAGTTCATGCATTTCTAAGACAACAGTTGACACACATGCTGAAGCATTGACATCTTTACTAATAAATACAGCTAATCATGCTATCCCCAGGACAACACCTAAGAAAACATTCCCTAAACAAATTCCTAAAGCATGGTGGACAAATGAGTGCCTAAATAAATGGAGGATAAAAAAGGCAGCTAGGACAGAATTCATAAAAAAAACCAACACCTACTACATATTTAAAAAAATTACAAGCAGAATCTAATCTAAAAAGGACTATAATAGATGCTAAATATAAATACTGGAATAATTTTGCAAATAATCTCTCCAGAGAAACAAATGAGCCAATTATACATAAAGTCATAAGCCACATATGTGGGAAAAAGACTTCTCCCAACCCACTCCTGTATGAGCTTATACATAATAATACCCATTATGACAATGATAATGAAAAGGCTAACCTATTTGCAACTCTTTTTGTTAATAAGCTAACATCAAATAATCAAAGCAAGCTGTCCACAATTCCTATGAACCCTAGTTACCAACCACGCCCAGGATCCGAGTACATAACTAATCCATTTTCAATCCAGGAATTGAATAATGCAATACATCATATTAGGTCCAAAACTAGCAGTAGCTATGACAATATACACCCTACATGGATAAAGAATCTCACACCTTCATACAAACAAGAACTGCTAAATTGTTATAATCACGCTTGGGCATCTTCTAGGTTCCCCAATATATGGAAATGTTCGTCCCTCCTACCAATCCTAAAGAAAAATAAACCAAAAGATAACCCTGAGTCTTATAGGCCCATAATGATTACACCTGTGATGGGGAAAATAATGGAGAAAATGATTTATCACAGACTCCTCTGGTTTGTTGAGAAAAATAACATGATCCCACACACTCAAACTGGATTCAGGAAATACCACTCCTCAACAGATGCTTTCATTTTGCTAACAAATGCAATAAATGAATCTTTCTCAAAAATAATATCCTAGTGGCAGCTTTCCTAGATTTTGAAGGAGCTTATGACAATGTGAACCACCAAATCCTTTTAAATAAACTTGCAAACCTTGGAGTACCTCCTAAGCTAGTATCCTTTATTAAATCCTTCATAGAAGTGCGAAGTTTCATTGTTTGTGTTGGTTCAGCCTCTTCACCCCAAAAGACAGTATCCAAAGGCCTACCTCAGGGAGCGGTCCTCAGTTGCCTCCTTTTTGCCCTATATCTCTGGGACATGAACCTGCCCCACACGAATCTACAATATGCTGATGATCTGGTGCTATGGTCATCTGGCAACACCTTTCAGATAGCACAGTCAAATCTGCAAAAGTCACTTTTCCAGTTTGAAAAATTCGCTCAACATTCAGATTTACTCATTGCACCCACCAAGTCAAAAATAATCCAATTTCACCGGAAGCGAAACCATGTTAATGCAAAACTAACTCTAAATAAAACAACTATTCCAGAAGATAATAATATTAATTACCTAGGTCTCATGCTTGACCAAAAACTTAATTTCCACCTCCACATTTCAAACACAATAAAAAAATGTTATAGAAAAGCAAATATACTAAAAAGACTTCTTTCCACACCCTGGGGTTGTAAGGAGAAAACCTTACTCCAGTTTTACAAATCACATATAAGACCCCATATTGACTATGGGCTCATTGTCTATGGTGCATGTGCAAAGACCCAGATGCAAAAAATTGAAACAACACAAAATGATATAATACGTCTCATATTTGGTCTTAAGAAACCCACAAGCACCAAGTTTCTGCTTATGGAGAGTGGATTAACAACAATAAGGGAGAGACGTAGCTTTCTCTTGATAAAACGTCTTACAAAAATTGAATCAAATAGCTCACACACATTACATAATTGGTTAAGAAATCCAGCCATGTATAGAGGTATTGCAGATGAGTATGCCAATATTCAAAAGAAGTTCCCTGTACCAGCAAAGTCTATTGCACCTACTTTCCCCCAATCCCCTCCATTGAATTGGTCATTTCCCATAATAAATACTGAATTTTCAAAATGGAATAAAGATTTAACCCCCATTGCTTTTGTCCAGAAAAAATTTGCAGAACTTAATACAATTACCTATAAAAATCACTTCCAAATATTTGTTGATGGGTCAAAAATGGATGAGAAGGTTGCAAGTGGTGTTTTCCTTCCTCACCTGAAAATTGCAATGGGCGAGAGATTATTTAATAATTTATCTATAATGTCTGCTGAGTTAAATGCCATAATCATGGCATTAGAACACCTTAAGCAAAACCAACCTTTGATTGAAAATTCGAATAATATTATCATCTATTCCGACTCTTTATCAAGCCTTGAGTTGCTGGCCTCAGCTCCTCAATATAAGTTGGACATTGACACTTATCATTGTCTCAGTATTATTGATAATCTTGCTTCAAGTGGCATAAAAACTTACTTTCAGTACATTCCTAGCCACTCTGGCATAAGTGGTAATCATCAGGTTGATGAAATAGCAAAAAATGCTATAAATATTGACCAGCCAAGTGGGAGACCAATCCCAATTAGAGATATTTACCGATGGAAGCTATCAGATATTAATTTTAATAAGATTAATCCTATCCTTTCCCCCTTTCCCAATAAGTATCTTTCTAAAATTTATCATAGAATTCGTTCTGGAACAAATGGACTAAATTTCCTTTCATTCTCATATAAGCTTTCTAATTCAAGTGGCTCAATTCCCCTGTCCCCTCTTTGCAGGCATTGTAATATGAATAATGAAACAATTGACCATTGCCTATTTGAATGTAATATGCTGACGTCTGCACAACATACCTTGCTTTGTAAACTGTTAAAATACTTCAAACACCACAAAATCCCACTATCAGCCAAGAGCCTAGCCAACTATACCTGCACACAGAGCATAGAAATCGACATCTATCATCTTATATTTGAACTCCTAGAGTCAAAAGATCTGCTGAAAGATATCTGAATATATCTAATAAATATGAGCCAATCAAGCCAGTAGCTCTGTAGCCCACAGAGTGAAGCAAAAGGAAAAGGGCTAAATAGTTTTACTGAAAAGCCCGCCTGCTGTTAAATAGAAGAAGAAGAAGAAGAATAGCTACACGCAAACGCAACACGCAATTAAGAGTTTCAACAACAGCAACCGTACAAGAAAATCGAAATATATTTTCTTGATTATTATCGCTTCTAATCAGTAGTTGTGCCAAACCTATCCTGCTCAAGTCATCCTCAGGGCTATACTGTGGTGTTTATCCTTCCCATAGTATAGTGCAGACGGTTTGATATCATCTATTTTCCCTTCTTATTTTAGTTTTATATTTGTGTTTAAAGCTTTTTCCAATAGGCAATGTTCAGAAGTCCTCCAAAAAAAAACGTCCCCCCAGATCCCAAATCAAATTCCATAGTGAAAGATACCCATCCTGGCTGGTAAAGCACATTATCTGAAAGTTCTAATGATGGCTCCGATTCGGAGAATAGGACAATGATAACTGTAGGTCCTAATGCAACCATAAATGATGATAATGGGTTTCAAGAGGTCCTCTCTAGAAGCTCTAAAAAAAGGAAAAAAATCTCCCCAATTAAAAGCATTTCCCCTCTCCCTGCCCAAGATCCTCCCTCCAAAAACTTACGAATTCACCGTAAAATTACACCCACTACCCCCTTTGAAATAAAAATGATCACTGCAATAAGAGTTGCAATTTTTAAATTGCTAAAATCAATGTTCTCTCTTAACATTAACCGTGATGGATCTCTGCTTATAGCTGTAAACGATCAGAAATCAGCAGATACAATAATTAACCTTAAATCCCTTCTGAATATCCCAATTATTGCATCTAATTGGAACCCAAAACAATCAACAACAAAAATTGTAGTTTACAATGTTCCCCCAGAGATATCTACTCAGGAGTTAAAAGAAGGCCTCTCAGATAGGGCTGGAAACACAATCCCAGTTGAGGATGTTACCCAACTTGGAAAACCTAACTCTACTGGCCTAAAAACTAGTAGATCCTTCTTATTCACACTAAAGGATAAAATTGATATCCCAGAAAAATTATTCCTATTTGGGCAAATCAAACCACACAAGGAATACAAACCTAAGCCTATTCAGTGTCAGAAGTGTTTCAAACTGGGACACACGACAAACAAATGCAAGGAAATTCTCCAAGAGTGTAGAAATTGTAAATCTTTCCATCCTAAAGAGCTGACAACTTGCAAAAACACCCAGCCTACATGCATCAATTGCAAAGGTCCACATGAATCTACAAATAAATCATTATGCCCTGCATACAAGAAAAGAGCTCTAACACTCCAAATATCAACAGAGAAGGCCATCCCATACCCCTTTGCAGCAATGGAAGCAAATGCTGCCCAACAATACCAAATAAAGCCTGTAATGAAACCAACCAAAACCCCCAAGTCAAATGCCCCAAATGCATCAAGCACCCCATATAAAACAACATCTTCTAAGCCCCCTAGCTCAAATCCCTATCAGAAGGAATCACCAAGCCAGCAAGCCTTGTTTTCCGGTGAGATGAGGCCAGCCTGGCCCTCCCTCCCAAGAAGAAACAAACCAGAAACACTACCAGGAATCAATCCCTTAACCAACAAACAGGATGCACTACCAAAAATGCAATCCCCAAATATATGCTTATTCATTCTAAACTGTAATGCAGTTCAGGCCATGAACATACATCAACTACAGAAAACAAAAATTATTGCAGAATTGGCAAAAATCTACATCCCAGATGATATGCTCATTCAAGCAAAAAAAGATCTTGCTTTACTTTTAACAAAGCTGAACATTGATACACAGTCATATGAAGAATAAATCAACAACACAACATTTATCAATACTCCAATGGAATGTAAGATCACTCACAGAAAATAAGCTAAATGAACTAATATCATTTATGAATAATAATTCCATTAATATTGCTTGCCTCCAGGAAACTCATTTAACCCAAAATCAACAAATTAAGTCTCTGGGATACACTATCCTGAGAAAGGATAGATCTTCAGAGAGAAAAGGAGGTGGTGTAGCTTTATTAGTTAATAATAATATAAAATTTTGTGGCATCAATTTTCCAGATTTTGAAAATGATGTTGATGTAATTGGTATAAGTGTTTGGCTGAATAATTTAAAAACCTACATAATAAGCTTTTATAACCCTAATGGCCAAACTTCAGATGCCAAGGATTTCTTTAATTATATAAATAATTCTAATATGTTAAAAAACATCATTATTTGTGGTGATTTCAATGCCCACAGCCTTTTGTGGGGGAATAAACCAGCAAATAAAGCTGGTAAATTTATTGAGCATATGACTTCAAATAATAATGAATTAGCTGTTGCTACCCCTCCAAACCTAAATACATATTTTAACCCCAAAAGTGCCAAATTCTCCACAATTGACCTACAAATTGTGTCTTTAAATTTTTTGAACAAAATTTACATAAATAAAATTGATAGTCTGTGTACAGACCACTTTGCTATAGTTTGCTCCCTAAATGAACCTGCTGAAACTTCATCTCATACCTCCAAATATATCAACACTAAAGCAAATTGGTCTATTTTCCAAAATAAGCTAAATGATGAAATTACAAGTTTCACCCAAAGTTCATGCATTTCTAACACAACAGTTGACACACATGCTGAAGCCTTGACATCTTTACTAATAAATACAGCTAATCATGCTATCCCCAGGACAACACCTAAGAAAACATTCCCTAAACAAATTCCTAAAGCATGGTGGACAAATGAGTGCCTAAATAAATGGAAGATAAAAAAGGCAGCTAGGACAGAATTCATAAAAAAACCAACACCTACTACATATTTAAAAAAATTACAAGCAGAATCTAATCTAAAAAGGACTATAATAGATGCTAAATATAAATACTGGAATAATTTTGCAAATAATCTCTCCAGAGAAACGCATGAGCCAATTATACATAAAGTCATAAGCCACATATGTGGGAAAAAGACTTCTCCCAACCCACTCCTGTATGAGCTTATACATAATAATACCCATCATGACAATGATATTGAAAAGGCTAACCTATTTGCAACTCTTTTTGTTAATAAGCTAACATCAAACAATCAAAGCAATCTGTCCACAATTCCTATGAACCCTAGTTACCAACCACGCCCAGGATCCGAGTACATAACTAATCCATTTTCAATCCAGGAATTGAATAATGCAATACATCATATTAGGTCTAAAACTAGCAGCAGCTATGACAATATACACCCTACATGGATAAAGAATCTCACACCTTCATACAAACAAGAACTGCTAAATTGTTATAATCACGCTTGGGCATCCTCTAGGTTCCCCAATATATGGAAATGTTCGTCCCTCCTACCAATCCTAAAGAAAAATAAACCAAAAGATAACCCTGAGTCTTATAGGCCCATAATGATTACACCTGTGATGGCGAAAATAATGGAGAAAATGATTTATCACAGACTCCTCTGGTTTGTTGAGAAAAATAACATGATCCCACACACTCAAACTGGATTCAGGAAATACCACTCCTCAACAGATGCTTTCATTTTGCTAACAAATGCAATAAATGAATCTTTCTCAAAAAATAATATCCTAGTGGCAGCTTTCCTTGATTTTGAAGGAGCATATGACAATGTGAACCACCAAATCCTTTTAAATAAACTTGCAAACCTTGGAGTACCTCCCAAGCTAGTATCCTTTATTAAATCCTTCATAGAAGTGCGAAGTTTCATTGTTTGTGTTGGTTCAGCCTCTTCACCCCAAAAGACAATATCCAAAGGCCAACCTCAGGGAGCAGTCCTCAGTTGCCTCCTATTTGCCCTATATCTCTGGGACATGAACCTACCCCACACGAATCTACAATATGCTGATGATCTGGTGCTATGGTCATCTGGCAACACCTTTCAGATAGCACAGTCAAATCTGCAAAAGTCACTTTTCCAGTTTGAAAAATTCTCTCAACATTCAGATTTACCCATTGCACCCACCAAGTCAAAAATAATCCAATTTCACAGGAAGCGAAACCATGTTAATCTAAAACTAACTCTAAATAAAACAACTATTCCAGAAGATAATAATATTAATTACCTAGGTCTCATGCTTGACCAAAAACTTAATTTCCACCTCCACATTTCAAACACAATAAAAAAATGTTATAGAAAAGCAAATATACTAAAAAGACTTCTTTCCACACCCTGGGGTTGTAAGGAGAAAACCTTACTCCAGTTTTATAAATCACATATAAGACCCCATATTGACTATGGGCTCATTGTATATGGTGCATGTGCAAAGACCCAGATGCAAAAAATTGAAACAACACAAAATGATATAATACGTCTCATATTTGGTCTTAGGAAACCCACAAGCACCAAGTTTCTGCTTATGGAGAGTGGATTAACAACAATAAGGGAGAGACGTAGCTTTCTCTTGATAAAACATCTTACAAAAATTGAATCAAATAGCTCACACACATTACATAATTGGTTAAGAAATCCAGCCATGTATAGAGGTATTGCAGATGAGTATGCCAATATTCAAAAGAAGTTCCCTGTACCAGCAAAGTCTATTGCACCTACTTTCCCCCAATCCCCTTCATGGAATTGGTCATTTCCCATAATAAATACTGAATTTTCAAAATGGAATAAAGATTTAACCCCCATTGCTTTTGTTCAGAAAAAATTTGCAGAACTTAATACAATTACCTATAAAAATCACTTCCAAATGTTTGTTGATGGGTCAAAAATGAATGAGAAGGTTGCAAGTGGTGTTTTCCTTCCTCACCTGAAAATTGCAATGGGCGAGAGATTATTTAATAATTTATCTATAATGTCTGCTGAATTAAATGCCATAATCATGGCATTAGAACACCTTAAGCAAAACCAATCTTTGATTGAAAATTGAATAATATTATCATCTATTCCGACTCTTTATCAAGCCTTGAGTTGCTGGCCTCAGCTCCTCAATATAAGTTGGACATTGACACTTATCATTGTCTCAGTATTATTGATAATCTTGCTTCAAGTGGCATAAACACTTACTTTCAGTACATTCCTAGCCACTCTGGCATAAGTGGTAATCATCAGGTTGATGAAATAGCAAAAAATGCTATAAATATTGACCAGCCAAGTGGGAGACCAATCCCAATTAGAGATATTTACCGATGGAGGCTATCAGATATTAATTTTAATAAGATTAATCCTATCCTTTCCCCCTTTCCCAATAAGTATCTTTCTAAAATTTATCATAGAATTCGTTCTGGAACAAATGGACTAAATTTCCTTGCATTCTCATATAAGATTTCTAATTCAAGTGGTTCAATTCCCCTGTCCCCTCTTTGCAGGCATTGTAATATGAATAATGAAACAATTGACCATTGCCTATTTGAATGTAATATGCTGACGTCTGCACAACATACCTTGCTTTCTAAACTGTTAAAATACTTCAAACACCACAAAATCCCACTATCAGTCAAGAGCCTAGCCAACTATACCTGCACACAGAGCATAGAAATCGACATCTATCATCTTATATTTGAACTCCTAGAGTCGAAAGATCTGCTGAAAGATATCTGAATATATCTAATAAATATGAGGCAATCAAGCCAGTAGCTCTCTAGCCCACAGAGTGAAGCAGAAGGAAAAGGGCTAAATAGTTTTACTGAAAAGCCCGCCTGCTGTTAAATAGAAGAAGGAAGAAGATCAACTAAAACTGCACCGATTGTGAAAGATATTAGAAGTGGAGGTTATGGTTACCGCTCAACTGCTATGCTGAAAGGTAGTCGGTTAGAACCTATTGCTTTAAGAGCATATGAAGAAAAAATTGGCGCGGAAATTACGAAAGGTGAGGATATTGGTCTTTTGGTTCACTCAACACACCAGTTTCTTGGTACTTCATTAGACGGGATTTTGCGAGATGGGACACCAATAGAGGTTAAGACTGTCCACAATATTCCAGAAAACAAAACTATAATTGATGCAGCTCGTACGAAAGGCCTTGTCAAAGACTTCTTTCTGCAGAGTATCGGCTTAGATATTAAGCTCAAAGCCACTCACAAGTATTATAGCCAAATTCAAGGACAGCTTGAAATTTCAAATCAAGAAAAATGTTGCCTACTTGTCTATAATAACGAGAAGGATTGGGAAGTCCTTGCAATTGAACGCAATAGAGAGCATTGGGCCCGAGTATTCCCAAGCCTTTTAAGCTTCTGGAAGGAAAGTCTTTTACCAGAAATAGTTGATTCGCGCCTTCTCAGGAATCTAGAGCCCAGAGAACCAATATCTATTGGAACAGCTATGAAGACGTTGGGCTATAATAGCGGTAAGAGGCAGATTTTGAACCCAAATAACACAAACCACAAAAACAGAGAAAAGAAGAATTAGCAGCTCAAGAATTTTTGCCAATTATTTGGTCTGACTCTGAACCTGAGCCGTAGTTTTTGCTTGTATTTCTATATTTATTTTTATTACAATTTAATGGGCGACGAACATATAAATCATTTATCAGTTTACTTAATATGGTTTTGCAAGGCCGTATCCAGGGGTGGGGGGTACCTGGTTTGAACCCCCCCCCCCCCCGAAATTTTTGACCGAGTCGAAAATTAGTAAAACCTAGGTAAAAATCAGTAAAATTAGTCGAAAACTGAGTCAAAAATTAGCAACCCCCCCCCCCCCCGAAAAAAAATCCTGGATCTGCCCTTGTGGTTTTGAGTCAAATTTGATGAAAAGAAAAAAATCTTTGATAAAAATTCAAGGCTTATCAGATTAATGATTCTTGGTTGATTTGTTATGGTAAATACGTACCCAAAGGACGCTCTGGCTTTTGATGGGTTAAGAAGACAGGCGGTCAAGGTCTTATTTGTGATAAAACCTGACTTTTCATTTTAATGCTTGGACCTTATGGGTTCCTTCTTTTATATTTCATTTATCTGATCATATCAATTTATGTTCATATTAAGTTTGACTTTTTAAATTACTTTATTTCGGGTCATTTCAGGTTATATTATGGCTCTCTACTTTTCGTTGAATAGCTTATTGGAAAATGTGTTGTTTTTTTAGTCGCATTTATTGAAAGAGTTTCATTGAAGGTTAATCGTCTAAGTGCTTGTAGAGTTTTCCACTGCTGGATTGTCATTTTTTTACCAAAAATATTTGAATGCAACAAACATTTTCAAAATTAAAAAATTTAAACATTTTGTCAAAATTTTCGATCATCCGTAGTTTTGTGCAATACCTTTTTACTAATATTTTTTGCACGGGGAGGATGGGGAGGCTTTTAATTATACGGATTGAATATTATATTTTCAGTCTGGCACTGAGGCCGTTTCGACCCTTGGCTAGTAGAAGGCAGAAAAAGGCAGGCGGTCAATGTCTTATTTGTGAAAAGACCTGACTTTTCATTTTAATGCTTGGACCTTATGGGTTCCGTCTATTCATCCAAAGTAGCATCTCTTATATTTATTTTTGATTTAATTATTCATTTAATTGATATTTGTTTTATATTTCATTTATTCGATCATAGGAATTTGTGTTCATATTAAGTTTGACTTTTTATACGAATTTATTTCGGGTCATTTCAGGATATATTATGGCTCTTTACTTTTTGCTGAAAAGCTTTTTGGAAAATGTGTTTTTTCCAAGTTTTGATATGATTATTAATTTTAATTGATATTCGTTTTATGTTCCATTTATTGTATAATAGCAATTTGTGTTAATATTAAGTTTGACTTTTTATATAATTTTATTTCGGGTCGTTTCAGGTTATAGTATGGCTCTTTGATTTTCGTTGAAAAATCTATTGGAACAGGTTTTTTTTTTTTGTTACTTAGCCTAGTATTCGCATTAATTGAAAGAGTTTCATTGAGGGTGAATTGTCGAAGTGTTGGTAGAGTTTTCCACTGCTGGGTTTGTCAGTTGTTTTTTATTTTTTTTTAATCGAAATTTAATGGAATGCAACATAGATTTATAAAATTATAAAAGTTTAAACATTATGTCAAAATTTTCTATAATCCGTCGTTTCGTGTAATACCTGTTCACTAATATTTTTTACATGGGGTGGATGAGGAGGAGGATTTATAATTATACAGATTGAGTATTATAATTTTCAGTCTAGCACTGAGGCCGTTTCGACCCTTAGCTAATAGAAGCCCTTGAATATACTTTTATCTTTTTCTACTATTTATCAAAAGAATTGTTTCATGTACTGTTTTGTCAGAACTATTAGCTTTTTGTTTTTTTAATAGATGCATGACAATGTGATTTATAAAAAATTCTGTTTTGTTGTATTTAGATAAAATAAAGAATTCGAAATTCACAAAAAATTCAAACTATTGTTTCTTGACATATTTTTCTATTGAGGTTCCCATGTTATCATTTATGTTCAGTTGTTTTGTAGTTTTCAAACGAATTAGCTAGGAAGAATGCTAACCATTGTCTTACTACGAATCGATATAGCCGAATTTTTTCTTCTAAAATTCGTTATTTTGATTTAATTTTGTCTTGACCCGGTCTTATTGACTGTTTGATCAATATCAATTAAGTTGACAGAAGAAAAATAATGTCTGTCCCATTTTTGGGTTTGGAAAATCAATACACAACAACTGACTTTTTCAAAAATTAATTTAAAAAACTTTTTCCACGAAATGAGGTTTAAAAAAGAAATTAATCCATTAAACCAAAAATGAACAAAAATAGAGCCAAATAATCTACCAAGCATACAACTACCACAAATCGGCATAAATAAACAAATGAAACCCAAAACAAACATAAATCAAAATAAATAACAAAGTCAAACTCAAAACGAGCAGAAATTAATGTGAGTAGGGATCTAAACCCCTATGCTTTCCAAAAGCCAGAATATAAATTTTACTTTACTGAAAAAATTCAAATGAATTTACTGAAAAAAATGTGCATTGTCAGTTTAATGTACATATGCTCATATTTATTCCTTAAAATCTTAATTAATTTTGATTTCTTAAAGTTATAAAAATGAAAACATTTAAAGAATTTTTTTCAGTGAGGTACTGAATTTCTGAATATTCTGGCTTTTAGAAGCATAGGGGTTTTGATTTATCTCCCTTCGTCCCTTTCTCATGCCCTGTAAGTTTCAAGCCAAAAAGAGGAGAATTTAAGGTTTTTAGAAATTCGCGGGTCCCCACTTGATGTAACCGATTTTTATTAATACTTTCTTTAGCTTTATATGCTGATTAAAGGGGGCCTCCATTGGTCCTGTCTATATGCCCTGTAAGTTTAAGGCAACTGGGAAAGGTTTTTTGGGCAGTTTTAGGCGCTTAATATTGATACAACCAAAATTCTAAATGTTATGTCTTTATTAGGGTCGGTTGACCCTGTTTCACAAACACTGTAAGTTTCCAGACTATTTGAGACTGAACAAATTTTGGGGTTCATGAATTGACACAGCCAAAAATTAGTCTCAATCTGTGTAACAGTAATAATCTTATTTTTTATGTCTTTCGTTTTTTTACTTTCCAGAATTGTTTTTCTTTTCGTAAAGACGATTCAGTTAAGTTTAGTCAAGTTTTTATTCCCAGGTTCTTTACTAAAACTGTACGGATGCAAGTGATCTCGGGACCTGGAAGCTGAAATCCTAATCGACCCGAGGCTTGATATCCTTTTTTTCCTGAAATTTCTGCATTTTTCTTATTCAAATTATTATATTTTTGTATTTTATTTTAGAGCCTTCCCCGAGAAATATTCATGCACACATCCTTCTTACTAAAAAATTTAAATCACCAACCTGATTTGACTAAATCTACATATGATGGTGGGGGTGCATAATAGAACTTAGAAATTAGCCAAACAAGTATGGTTTGCTTATTGATTGATTCTGCATACAAGACTTAATGATATTGAACCAATGGGATAAAAATTATATTGGGTCAAAAGATTTGAGTGGATTACAATTCAGAAACACTTAAATAGAACTTCAATTTCAAATATAAAGTGAACAAGAGGTTTCCGCACCCTTGCTAATTTATAAACTAGATAACTGAATGACGACCATATTTTCATTGGCAGTCTGTTGCTATTATCTGGTTTTCAATGACTGTCCTACAATTTATCATTGCTTTGATCTGCTTTCTGGAATTATTGCTTTCTGGACTAGACATTATACTAGCAAAAACATGGGACCCATAGATTCGCATTCAAAACTATTCCCATATGCAATGACTGCTACCGTGATAATACCGTATCCCCTCCCAAATATGGTTCGATACAGCCATAGTCAAAAAGTTCGTGGTAACGAACTTTAAGTAAGGAGCGACCCGGCTCAATAGTAACCAAAACTCTAAAAAACAGAGTTTTGATACCAGTAGATATATCAGAAGTTGAATTTTTATGCTTATTTTAAATATGTAAGTTTCATTAAGTTTAGTCTTACCCGGGGGTGATCGTATCGACTCATTGGTCTTAGAAGATCTTGATAGGGCTCATTAAAACGGAAATTAAAAGTTCTGGTGCCCTTTTTAAGTAACCAAAAAAATTGGAGGGGAACTAGGTCCCCTTACATGCCCCTTTTATCGCAAAACGGTCCAAACAAAATTTTGAGATAGCCATTTTCTTCAGCATAGTTGAAAGGCAGGGGCATAGCTCCAGCATTTTTATTGAGGGGGCAAACAAATTCCACATCCAGAGAGTCAAGGAGCATGGGCTATATAATAGCTTTTTTCAATTTATTGGGGGGGGGGCAACTGCCCCGCTTGCAAATCCCAAACGACGCCACTGTTGAAAGGCCAAATAACTATGCCTTTGGATATATCTGGGCCCCCCACAGCCCGTGGGGAAAGGTCTTTACGTTACTAAATTTGCCCATTATTCATGTATAGTATTTGTTATTGGGAAGTTTGCATACATTTTTCAGGGGGGGGGGGTCTGCTGGTGGGATTCTCCATGGGTATAATTTTCCATGGGGAGGGTAGTTTCCATGCGGTAAATTTTTCAGGGGAAATTTTAAACTAGGGGAATTTGCCAGAATTCCTATACGAAAATTCTTCTTAGTTATTGCTTTCTTATTGCCGACTCAATTTTACGCATGGAGTTGTTAAGGGTACTTGTCCGAGGTAAATTTTCACCAGGATTGAATTATCTAGAGAATAAATCTGTGAGCAAGAAGGATTTATCCATGGAGATGTTGTCAGATTTCCTGGCATTACTTAAAAACGATCAGAAATTAAATAAAAAACAAGTTTTTTCAACTGAATGTAAGGAGCAACGTTAAAACTTAAAACGAACAGAAATTATTACGCATATGAGGAGGGTTACTCCTCCTCAACACCTCACTCTTTACACTAAAGTTTGAATTATGTCCCAATTCTTTAACAACGACTCCCGAAACACTGTTCGTTTAATTAGAACAATAAGAAGCTTTTTTTTAAAGTTCTAAAAAACTAGCGTGAAGAGCGAGGTTCTAAGGAGTAGCAACCCCCGTCATATACGCAATAATTTCTTTTCGTTTTAAGTTTTAATGCTGCTCCTTACATTCAGTTGAAAAAACTTTTTTTTAATTTAATTTCTATACAAAACTGTTACTTCCTTTGTTGGCTGGCATGATTTTTTGGCGCCTTTCTCGTCATCTTTGGCTTCATAGCGCAAAAAATGTATTTTGAAAAAGAACATCAGTAACTTTGTATAGAACTTAGGGCTATATCTTGGCTCCTAGGGGGAGGACGCAATAGTCACGTTAGTGACCATGGGTAATAGATCGGTGCAATGCATGTTCTTTTGTTGCTACAGAGATGGATGCAAAAGAGGCCGTGCACAATCGTGCTAATAACTAAAGCCCCCCCCCCCCTCAAAAAATTACCAGGGGCTTGTTCAATATTTGAGGGCCACTTAGAGTCATACAGCTTACTCGCATTATCTCCCGATCAAGCATTTAGTCAACATACTCATAATACAATCAAGGAATAAATCACCCTAAGGGGTGAATCTATTAGTGAGCGGGTTGTAAATGGGCGTGTTTCAAATTCGCCTGCCCTGTGTCTTCAATGTTAAGAATTTAAGTAGATTAACCTTAATCACAACTAAGCAGATATTGTAACTGAATCCTTTATTAGTGCCATCAAAAACTGCAAAAACTCAATTTTTTACTAAAGAATGCTAAAAATAACAACTTTCTGAACTATTCTAGTGATAGATTAGGTAGAATCTTAGTAGGCCAGCAATATCCTAGAAGTAGCCTAGCTTACAGTACCAGTTTATGATTTCTACTCTCCAGAAGGAATCTGTTTAAAAAAAAAAACAATTCTCACTTCATAATATGTAAAAAAAATTGCGCCAAACAGATTCTCTAGGCACAAACTACTTTTATTCACTTTTTTTTTTATAGACAAATGAACTCTCATATAGGTCAGCTCATAAATCTTCCTAAAATAAAATCAGTACCTTCCAATTCCTATTTATGTTTCTTTTAAATATAATAGTTGCTACACTAACAATATACCCCTCCCCCCTTATGGTTCCATATATAGCCCTAACAATGTATTTCTTTATTACTTTAACCTAGTCAGACATCACAGCTTCTATGTCAAACTGGTTATTCTCTTAATCCTGAATTTATCTTTGTCTATGATTGAGAGGCTTTTGTCTGTGACTGAGGGTGTAATTTACAAAAATATTATTTGAAACAATTTAAAAAATGGATGATAATGGAAAGGAAACACAACAATCTGGTTAATAGAGATATTTTGCATATTATGAAGTAAGAATTCCATTCTTTTATTGTTTTCTTTTAGTTTTATACATATTCAAGGAACATTTATGGGAATACAAAGGGGAGAGGGTGTGCATTGTTAGAAAAAACAACCATGATATTTTAAAATAGCATAAAATAAGGAATCTAATGTTATTATTTTTATTTTATTAAGATGCAGTGTTTTTATTATTAAGATGTGAATTAAAAAAAAATCAATTATTTATTAAAAAAAGTGAATGAAAGTGGTTTATGACTAGAGATCTGCTGAGTAAAATTTTAGGCATGTTATGAAGTAAGTATTGTTTTTTTTAACATGTTTCTTTCTGGAGATAACCTAGTTTGTTAGTAACCTAATAGTACTTTACTGTATGCTTTTTAGCTTGGCAAAAATGTATTTTTATTGTTGGTTAGGCTATTCTTTTTCTTTTGTGTTATTTATCTGTTAAGATAGAAAATTTGTATAGCCTATATATTTAAGCACTTTTTACAGATTGATATTTATTGCAGATATGTATTCATTCATAGTAGAATACAGATAGCATGTATTTTAGTAATCTCCTTGTGCTGTTTCTTCATGTCTATTACACAAGCAAAAGTTTCCAATGGAATAAGAAGCAGAAACAAATATGTTGTTTAATTCTGTTTCTTTAAACTTATTGAATAACTGTCCTACCATCAAATTGGGGCGCAGTTAAGGGAGGAGGGGACTCCCTCCTCAAAGTTCCATGGTGTTGGCACACAGCACCAACACCTTGGAATTTAGATTATGTTTTTAGTTTATTTAATTTATGTTTCCACATTTATTGGCACACTGGATGATTTTCTTGGCATATTATTTATATCCCCCTCCAAACATAAAACCCTAGCTGCAACCTTGCATTGACTGCCACCATTATTGTTACATATGTGGCAACTGTTCACATATTTGTAGGGATATCCACTGTTTGACTATTGGAAAAAATTGGTTTATAAGCTTAGCTGGTAAAATTCTACTTTAGCTACTTATGGCTACCTTGAAAAAGGGTCTGTTTAGGAAAATGAAACTTTCAGGGATGGGTATACAGGCTAATGCAGGTCCTGGGAAGGTATTTTGAAGTGCCTACCTCCACTCCTTCTCCCTCTAGAGGGTCCTGACCTTTAAAAATCTGTGTTTTATAAAAGTGAAACCTTGCAAAATAGATCTTATGCTTAAATGAAGTACAACAAAAACTTATTTAGCTTCACAACTTTGCTTGATCCCAATTTATAAGGTTTGAAAGATATGCAAATACATTTCCTAGATTTAGAAAAAAAATTGGTGTGGCTTAGAATTCTACTTAGATAGAAAGAATTGCATTTTCAGAACTAAAGCAAGAGAATAAGAAACCAATAACTGAAAATTAAGGTAAAATGTTGTTTTGTCAAAATTTCAATCATGTAAGCAAATTTCAGGACCCTCTAGAGGGAGAAGGAGTGGAGGTCAGTACTTCAAAATACCTTCCCATGATATACTTTAGCCTGTAGACCCATCCCTGAAAGTATGATTGGTATAAATTTAGAGTTGGTGCTGTTGACAAAGAGACATGTTAGGAAAACAATTCTTGCTTTAAAATATGTATAATGATCCTAGTTAACATATTATCCAAGGGGAGAACCTTTATTATCAAGTCTTTCCTCTAAAAATCCTTCTTTTTCCAACTTAAAAAAAATTTCAATTTAAATGCAATGCATAAATCTTTTGAAATTTCTGATATAATAAATTGTTTTTATAGATAGCATTCATTCTGGCTGAGTTGTACAGACAAGTTCCTGGCCAAGTCTGTTGATTTTGAATTGTAGTTAGTTTAGGTTAGGTTGTATTAATATTTTGTATTTTTGCCACTGCTCATTAAAAAGACAGAATTAACAAAGACCAGGATGAATGAACACTATCTATAGAACAACTTATTTGGCAATTCATAGCAGCAATTTCAAAAGATTTACACATTTTGTCAGCATGGAGGTTTATTGTAATTTTTTTCTTTTAAGCTGGAAAAATTAAGATTTTTAGAGGAAAGACTTGATGATAAAGGTTCTCCCCTTGGATAATATGTTAACTAGGATCATTATACATATTTTAAAGTAAGAATTGTTTTTTTTAACATGTCTCCTTGTCAAAAGTACCAATTCTAAATTTATACTGTATGATTTTCCTAACCTAACCCCTTTCCAAGATAGCCAAAAGTAGCTAAAGTAGAATTTTACCCCTTGGTCTATATAAAATGGTACTATCCACTGCCCTTATAATGTTTGTATGTACTTTGCAATCTTTGTTTCCAGCTAGTTGGCAAAATTGAGTGTTGCTGAGGAGAAGTTAGTAGTTAACTAGGCTAGTTGGACAAATAAAGTTTTGCTGGGGAGAAGTAACTGGTCAACTAGATGGAAAATAAATTATTTTCTGGGGAAATGTTTGTTTCTAGCTAGTTGGCAAAATTAAGGGTTGCTGGGGAGAAGTTATGGTAAAGTTCTACCAAATCATATTATTGAATTAGGAATAAAGTGAATACACCATCTGATGCCTTTTTTTATGCTGATTACAAATATAATGATCATTTCTATCGGAAATGAATTTCAGCCCCCCCCATATATATGCCAATTCAGGGTTAGGTTGTAGAAATATATACCCTGAATTGGCATATATAGGGGGGGGGGGGCTGAAATTCATTTCCAATAGAAATGATTGCTATATTTGTAATCAGCATAAAAAAAGGCATCAAGTGGTATATTCACTTTATGCGTAAGTCAATAATATGATTTGGTAGAACTTTACCGAAGTTATTAGTCAACTAGTTAGAAAATGAAAGTTTTGCTGGGGCAACATTTTTGGTCAACTAGGCTAGTTGGCAAATATATATTTCTCCAATGGGGAAGGGCCAAATTTTCCAACTAGATGACTAAATATTTTTTGACTATAAGGAGATTGGATAGTAACATTTTATATAAGCTTATAAAGTATTTTTTTTCAATAGTCAAACAGTGGAGTCCCTTTTTGTTGACTATTGCACTGTTTTTTTTTTTTACATCAGAGTATCAAGTAGTGAATTGAAGTTTTAAAACTGATCTTAAGAATATTGTCTGGAGTATTTTATTAATATCAAGAATTATCGTTTCTCCTGGGTACTTTTTACTTACTAGATGTACAATAATATAAAATGTTATCACGTGTTCCGAAGTTTAAATATTTAGGATTTTCTTTGATCTTAGCACCATCTCATATCGAAACTCAACAAAAGTTCAGTCAGATTTAAATCTGTGCCAATGGAAAATATCCGTATTATCTTCACCGACATGCACCTTTCAACAGCATAAATTCACTATAAAATTTATAAAATAAATTCAGCGTAAATACATTCACTCTTCTGTAAATTGGAAAAGGAAACCAAAAACCTCCCATGTATTACAAAAGAAATTAAAAAGGTCAGGAACAGGAAAAAAAAAAAAAATACTGGAAGCTGTACATGAAGAATCGCAACCAGGAGGATTATTATTCACAAAATACAAACAGGCACGTAACCAACTGTGAAATCTTACTCGAAAAACAACTGAAAACTATGAGGAATCAATAGCAGCCACAGCGAAACTGACCCCAAGAAATTCTGGAGGTATGCATCACCTGGAAGCCCTGGTAGGCATTTTGTTACACAACTTCTACTGATGGCAGTTAAATCTGTGAGCCAGGGGAGATTGCCAATACTTTAAATACGCGGTTCATCTCGGTATTTACTGTCCATCATGATACTCCACTTCCAGATCCCCCAAGGTCTGAATTTTTAAATGGCATGGCGTCCATTAATATAACCAAATCTGAAGTAAAAACCCGACTGAATTCACCCAAATAAATCTACAGGACCAGATGGATTACCCCCCCCCCCGACTACAACACGAGATGTATTCACCTTTGTCACAACCCATCACTCTACTTTTCCATAGTCCTTAGTACTAAATATATTCCACAAGATTGGAAGGATGCTTACATTACACCTGTACACGAAGTGGGCAATATATATGAAGCTAACAATTATCGACCCATTGGTCTTACCTCAGCAGTGGGGAAACTACTTGAAGGTATAGCCAATTTAGCCATTATGGTCCATTTAAATACTAACAATCTACTATCACCTAATCAACATGGATTTCGTCCCAGTCGATCAGTTGACTGACCTGATCGACACATACGACCATGTCTCAAAACTTATGGATGAGGGATCTCCTGTTGATATTTTATTACTTGATCTAGCAAAAGCATTTGATAAAGTTTGCCACTGGAGACTAAACTCTAAACTCTGTGCAATGGGCATTCATGATGACGTTGTCAACTGGATAATGCAATTTCTTACCAGTAGAAAGCAGGTGGTAAAGGTATTTGGAGAGAACAGATCAACCTTCTTCTTGGAAACAGCAGATGGAAAAAGAAGAGTACCCCAAGGAACAGTTTTGGGTCCAACTTTATTTAATATCTGCATCAACGACGCACCTTCAATCATATAGAATAAAATTTTATTGTATACAGACGATTACAAACAAATTGGTCCTGTTCATGACCCTCAAAGTGCCATAGCCATCCAGGCTTATCTTGATGCATTGTCAAAGTGGGCAAAATCCTGGCGGCTTGAATTTAATATCCATAAATGTTGAGTTAATCCTTTTGAGCAAATAACCCTTTGTGCCAGTATTTTATGGAATCCAGTGATGGTTCAAAACAGTCACTCATATGTAGTCATGGTGAAAAAGACCTGGGAGTTTTGGTTGATGATAAACTCAAGTTTAATTTTCATGCACAGTCTCTTGGTTTAATAAAAAGAACATACTGCTGTAGATCTCCAGCTGTGATCACCAAGCTCTTAAGGGGCTGATCAGACCGAAATTAGAATTAAGGACCTGTGTCGCTAATCCAGTAAATAAGAGTGATATCTCAATTCTAGAATCAGTGCAGTGACGTGTAACTAAATGCATAAATGGATTTCAACATCTTACACATCCTACCCGATTACATAAGCTCAAACTACCACATCTCACATACAAACGTAGGTGAGGAGATGACATACAAGTTAGTACGTGACCGTAGTGTGATCCTCAACCTGTTAAAGATAGTCAGTTCACCAAGTACCCGGGGCCACCCCTTAAAGCTTTATCGAAAACTTGATAACACCAGGCTGTGAAACAGATTCTATTCTAAACGCGGGGTCAGCCTATGGAATTATCTTAGCCATAATGTTATTATGTTGCCCACTGTTGAAACCTTCAAGTCTGAAATTGACAAAAACTGGTGCAAAAAACCTTGGCTTACAATGCGGGATGTACCTAAAGAGTTGAATTTTGCACAAGCATATTTCCATCTTTCAAAACTGATTATCTAATCATTGGGAATGCTTAATGTATACACACTAAACTTTTTTTGGTCTTGGGGAATATTTTGAGCATTACACCTTACATTCTAATATATTTGAAGCCTAATGTAAAGTTTTAATAGTGTATGGCCAAAAACATCACATAAAACACATTGTTAAACAAAAGTCATTCGGGTAGATATTTTATATAAGGTATTGTCTGTCTACCTCCTATGGATGCCAGAGAGGGTATATAAAATCACCGTGGTACCAAAAGTTTTTCTTAGTGCTGAAGTTAAAAAAAAGTACTTACGGCAAATTTTATCCAGATGAATATAGGGTCATCGGAATAGATCTACGTGGAAAGTCTTTCCTATTTCTTCATGTTTGTAGATATGTTAGACGATACAAAGTGATTAGCAGCAGTTTTGTGATTGATTGGTCCGTCGAATAAAGACTTGTCTAGTTTTAAATTGAGTCAGGATTTCGCTCGTTTTTGCACTGAATCTGTCCACAATTAGAACTTTGCTTTTTTGTACCTGTTAGAGTCTTAACTCGTTTTTTACCGTGTTACAAAAATTCCATAGCTTAAACTTTGCAATGAATAAGAATTTAGGTCGTTTCGCATTAAATCCGTCCACATCTTTTGCTTGGCTCTGTGATCATGTCTAAGCTCCTATTTGCTCTGAATCAAGATTTAGTCTGTTTTTGCACCTGGTTAGGACAAAGCCCATCTTGGCCTCAGATCAGGGCTTACTTCATTTTTGTTCGAGCCAGTACTTAAGCTCGTTGCAGCGCTGGATCAGGACTTAGCTTGTGTTTCTGCCAAGCTAGCATTTAGCTCATTTTGAAACCAAGGCAGGACTTAGCTCGTTTGTATACTGGCTCAGGTTTCATTCGGTTTTACACCAAGTCACGAAATAGCTCGCTATTGCACTTAGTCAGATTGTGCTTGCTCCTAGCCATGTCAATCCAAGGCTTGAATCTTGGTCGTTTCGCAACTATCCAAGACTTCAATGGTTTTTTTCAGAGCATCGACAAAACTCTGCAGCTTGGATATAGGTAATTTTTGAACGAATAGCAAACTTAGCCCTTTCTTTCTGAATTAGTATTTTAATTGTTTTGGTGCCGATTAGTTTCGCAGCTTTGACAGTTTGTTTTTACACCAAGCCAGGAAATAGCTCAATTAACCTTAACTCATTTTTAAAACAGAGTCAGGACTTGGCCCATTTTGTATTGGCTCAGAACTTAGTTTGTTTCTGCAGCTTGAATTCGACTTTTTTTTTACCGAGTCAGTATTTGTTCTGTTGTTGCATTGAGTCAAGACGAACCACGATTTTGGCACCGATTCAGTTTACTTCTTGTAATTCGCTTTTTTTTACGCTAAATCAGGACTCCGAATGAATACCTAGCTTATTTTTTCACCAGGAAAGTCTGAAGCTAAGACTTAGTTCGTTGTTGTTCCAAGTACGGAATTAATTTGTTTTACACGGAGTAAGGGCTTCGCTCATTTTTGTACTTAAATTGTTTTTACATTGACTCAGAACTTTTTTGCACCGAGTCGAGGCTCTTCTTTTTTTTTGCACCGCGTCATCCGTCAATTGGACTAAGTTTGTTTTTGCACCAATAAGGGTTTGACTAGTTTTTTTATAATGAACCATCAGTTTGCAGTTTTGTAGCGAGTGAGGACCAGATTTTTCGCACCAAAATAAAGTTTACTTCTGATGACACATATTGAAATTCTTTACGTATTTCTGTGTTTAAGAAGGTACAACATGCCTTTATTTCTACTAAAATGTATGTCTAGAGAAAGGATATTTCCATTGTTTGAAGCCCTTGCCCTCAAAGCTACTTGGGCCGTGTAGCACCTTGAGGCAACTATAAACCATTCAGAACATTAACTTTAAACCATTTTGAATGATAAGGCTCTCTGCAAATTTTAATCCTTTCTTCTTACTTCTTTTTGTTTGAGTATTTGGAGATTCTAACGCATAATTTTCAGGTAATTCCAGGCCATGTGGCAGTTTAGACCCAACCCTGGGTCCATCCTTGCCAAGCAGAGATGAATACACTGTGTCATCACAGGGTAAATTTTTTCACGGAGGAGGAGGCTGCAGGTATGCTTGGAGGCAAAAGGTGGCTCAGAAAGGGTTGACGTTACTCTGGATATTCCGGCCGAATGTGGGATATTAAGAAGGCACTTACAATACTTGTAACAATAAGAACAGAGAGCCCTTTTATCCCCTTCCAACACGATGGGCCATATGGGAGATTTTGACTGAATATGAAGGATAAAAGAACACCATAAAGGCACGCAAGTAAAAGCGGTCAAGCAACAATTTAATGCCAACAAGGAGTCCCAAGGTACACAGGGAATTTCCTAGAAAGTGCTGAACAAGAGTCAAACAAGTCGATTTAAGATTCGGCACAATCGGAAGGCCCAGATAAATAGCAGCACTAGAAGTGAAACGAACCTGAGCACCGAACCAAACAGAAGAGGCAGAGGGCTGTTGAAAATGGGGGCCAGACACAAGCATTTCACTTTTGCTCTCATCAAACGAAAGACCAATTAGGATACGTATTTACCAGTCGAGAAAAAGTTTCCTCAACTTGGAAAAACCATCTGCCTCAGATTTGGACTCAGGATGTCATCAGCATAATTCAGTGGCGTAATATCTATTCCACGAAACACACAAATCTATAATACAACCCATCTCCTTGGCTAATACCTTAATATACATGAATCAGTAATGCAGGCCTATTAGCCAAATCAGTTGACTTAGGAAACTTTATCTGTCCTTTTAACTTACGGTAAACATCTCTAATCGTTATGAAATAGTCCTAGACAGACGACGCTGAAGAACATTTAAAATAGCTGCGCGTCTCTGCTGGAGTCAAAAGCTCTCCTAACATCGTGCGTTGTCAAATGCGCTTTTCACCCTTTCCACCACTATCATGCCCAGGCCGCATTATAGGCACACTTGTCAATAAAACAAAAATTATGCCCGACTACAGTGCCAATTATGTACCCATTCGTAATTTCTCGCGTTGAACATTGTTCAACTTCCAAGCATAAAGTTTTTGATTGTCCAATCAGAGTCGAGATTTAAGGCATAATTTTTAAAACTAGAAAAGATAGAAACTTAGAACAGCAGTTATTTTTATCTTTGACATTGATCTGACTAAAGCTAAGAAAACATTGTGTTATTCGAGAACAGTTGAAAACAAATTAGCGTTGGTGCAAACTCTATAAACTAATTTCTTGTAATTGTAATTTTCCGCTTCTGAAATACAAGTGTGGCACCAAAATCACGAAAAATGCCATGCCATTCGTAAATTTGGCTTTTTTTTATCGACAGATGTGACTATGATATGGTTCGGGCATTTAACCAACAGGCGTGCAAGGAAATAATATGCACATTCTTTAATTAGTGGAACTCGAACTATTTATATCTTTAATTATATAAGCAGACCCCTTAGTTTACACAATACCGGGATGACAATAATGGGACGGGATTGTTTATGTTGGGCCTAGTTTGTTTTTACACTGAGTCAGAACTCAGCTCATTTTCGCTCTGAGCCAGGAGTTTGCTCGTTTTTGCACAGAGTTTGAGAATCAATGCATGATTCCAGTCTAAACAAGGTGCAACACGCATCATTCCATAGATTATCATTCTAACAAGGTGCAATATGCATATCTTTCTGCTAAAAAGTTTGCAGTGTAAGGAGTCGGAAAGGTATGGAATGGTCAAGGGCCCAATTTTTCCTTTGAAATATTTAGATTAAAACTTTTGCATGATTCTTAATTAACAAGGTGTAACATGCCCATCTTTTCTACCAAAAAGTGCTTGTGAAGAACAGGCATTTACAGAGTTTGGGCATTTGGCTTCCCCTGCTGGTGTTACCGATCCTGAAGGCCACTTTTCAACGCTGTTGATTATTGTGAGTGAAAATGCTGTCTGAAAATGCTAACCTGATTCCTGGGGGCTTGGGGGTGATGATAAAGGCGAATGAGGATGTTTAGGAGGGAGAGCTGGCTACCCTTCGATCACTTTTGAACCTCAAGAAAGGAACTAAAATTTGCAATTTTGATTATATTAACTTTTTCTACAGTCTTTAAAGCCATCTGCTTTTTATGAGGTGATCGAAAAAAAATACAAAAATAAACTCTTAAAAAAACAACAAATAATACAAAGGAGACACAAATCGCTTTACTAAGCCACACCTTATAGTGACTCTGGGGTAGGCTTCAAGCTTTCGAATAAAACGTAGTTGATGAATTTGAAACTTATTAAAAATTTGTTCCCTTTTCTTTTAAACTATGTCGTTTTAAAGATTGTAGTCAACCTTTATTCCCGTTTATATCCATTTTATTTCAATGCATTATAAATTTATTGAAATGTTATTATTTTCCGTATGCCATTTCATACAGAAATTATGACCGCATCAATAGCGTCAAATGAAAAGAGGAGGGCTATACATCCCATCCTACATCCCCACCCAATTCTTGGAAAGTGCTTTTTGAGGCATTTTCATTGAAAAATATTTTCTTTTTAGCCTTTTCATCGACAAAATTGTAACAAAACGACCAATTTGCCCCCTCAATTTTAAAAATACATTTGCCTCCATAAATTTTCGTTGATTGATGACACTGGGCCATGCAAACTACGGAAATGCTGTTTTGACCTTGAATTGATAGTTTTAATTCCCCTTTCAAGACGGAAATCAACCAGAGGTTGCCTTAACACCGCTTAAACGCTCAACAAGCCCCCGAACGGCCCACATGAAATCTGATCAAAATCCAAGATATTCATTTTGATAAAAATGATCAAAAAGTAAAAAATGCACCCTTAGAATCAATATCATTCATGCTGCCCCAGGGACAAGGGCCCCAAATTATGCATATAGTCCATTTAAAACACAGGATTAATAGACAAACCTTAATTGAAAGCACACCTCGTTATGAACATGATGCGCCTCTTTAAAATCGGAATTATATAAAGATTTTGAATCCCAGGTTCATAGCTTCTACGTGATGTCTACTCTATTTTTAAAACTCCCTAACAAGAGCTAAAGTTTTAAGGGTACTTGTATAATATACACCCTACCGTCCAAGTTGTTCATTCATTGACGCATTATAGAACCGTTTTTTTTTCGTTAGTTTCTTAAAGCTTAGCATGAGACTAGACAAAGAGAAGTGACAGAATAAATAGAAAATATTTAATTTGGGCTATATATTTGCACATTAGAGGGGGTGGGGGTAAAGTATTTGGACAGCGTAAAGTTAGAAAACAATTTTACTACATAATATGCAGAATAATTGTACCTAACACGTTAGGCTTGCAGACCCGCTATACTTTACCCCCCCCCCCCTCTAATGTGCAAACATATAGCCCTGTTTTTTTTTCTAAAGTATTATATTTTAATCTTACTTTGGTATATTCCAGTAAGAGTGAGCGTCAGAGAAATATATTAGAAGAGCCTTAGGTATAGGGTGTATATCATACAAGTACCGTTTTAAGTTAAAAAACTCCAAGAAATTCATGTAAAGCATACATTCAAGAAAAAAAAAGAATGTTTTTTGGGGATAAAGCTTTTGATCACATATTTTAGACAATAAGATTAAAATATATTTTCTAGTGAAGGGCGAAGAAAAGTACTCTTCGTGCTAAGTTCTCAACCATAGTTCAGGGTCAAGGTTAAGTTTTGGTAGTAATGCTACAAAAGGGTTTTTTTTTATTCGCATAGGTCAACAAGGGCGGTAGCCTTAAACCACTTAAATAAGATTGACAACCCAAGATTTCACATTAATATTGCTTACAATTTTAGGCCAATCAAAATCTTTTATTATAACCTGATCTTATCTTAAATAAACAGTATAAAGTTGTATTACCTTTGTTATTTTCTGAACAGTCGAAACTAAAGCTTGAAAGTGAGACACAGGAAAATTTTTGTCAAATATGGTAAGGAATTAAACTTTATTTTCATTTTCTGTTGTCATAATTTTATAGATATTAAAAACGTTACATTTTGATATGAACAAAATAATAAAAGGATACAAGTTCTAAATATTAGAATTAGAATAAAAGCTTGGTGAAATAGTTTGGTTTTGAAAATATTTTGTTCAACTTCTCTTTCCACATTGGATTACGGGTGGAAGTTTCAAGTTAAACGGTAAAAATTGACCAATTTTCTGGATGTGCCCCCCACCGAATTTTTTTTTAAATTGACGTTCTTGACAAAAAACTCACAGGTTCAAGATTTAGGCTATTTGGGAAGCCAAGATTCTTTTTGACCCTTTCTTAGTCCCTGTTTTTGGACGAACCGGTATTTTTTTTTCTTTTTTTTTGCGAAATGTTTTTCCATTGGCCCAAGGAATTACTTGTATAAGTTTCGGGCTAATTGGGAAAATTTTTTTAGCCTGTCTTTGGGAGGGCCTTGAACCTCAATCTAATTCTTTTCTGTGTATTATAGTCGCGTTTTCCCAAGATCTTATGTATGTAGTTTCTAGCCATTTTGAAAAGAAATAATATTGGCTTTGACCAATAGCTTCCGTTTGGCCTAGGGACTTACAGTTGTATGTTTCAAAACCATTCAAAGCAAACAAGTATTTTGGCCTTTATTCGTGCCCCTTAACAACCACCCTCTTCCATAAAAATGTGCGACCCCCTTGGCCCTAAGAATGATCCTTAGAAGTTCTGAGCCAATTAGATTGCTAAAATCAAGCATACACGCCTGTTTTCTACTAAAAACGAATTGTGGATAATTTGCAATATGCATAATTTGGTGTCTGGTCGCTATTGGATTTTTCGATTATTCTAAGGAAAACAGCCATCCAAAATTTTATATGATAGTGCCTGGGGCCAAAAAGGCAAGGAAAGGGATAGAGGCGTAATTTACTATGGGGCAGGGGGGCAACTGCCTCTCCAAGACCTCAGTTTGCCCCTCTCCCCAGAGCCCAGTCCCCCCCCCCCCAGCTGAAATTTGGTTTCTTCAAAAATCTTATCTAAACTAAGATTAGGCGGTATAATTCAAGCATCCAGAGTAACGAGTCAATTTGCTTTAGTATATGTACCTTTATGGTATTATATGGCTCATTTTTTAGTTTTAACTGACATTTTCACTTGATTTAGGAAAATTGGCTTCAACTTTGCCCCCCTCCCCAGGATTTTGACGAAATTACACCACTGGAAAGGGGTTGGCCACTTTGCAATAATTTTCGGCCTCAAAGCAGAGTAATCGAATTTTAAATTTCCGATCCCAAGTTTCTAAAACCATGCCTTACACACAAAGTGGGGGATAAAACAAAACTTACCTATATAATCAGTAAGAGTCTGTAAGTCCCGGCCAATTGCTAATTTTCAATTCCGAAAATAATTGTATGACTTTATACCAACGGGGATCTTAGGTGAGTATTCTTTTATTTCATAGATACTGTAAGAAGGTTTTGAATCCTCACAAGAGAATACACGAGTACGGTTATTCTTCTTTTGCTATGCTTGTCTTAAGCCAGGCTTTGCTGGTATGACAAGATAATAAAACATTGGATACACATCGTTCTTTACTTTGTCAACGCTAGAGTATCTTGCGATTAATTTTTTTTAAATTGCTATTTCCCTAAACAGCAAACACTTTACATAAATCTAAAAGAAATAAGGCTTCAGGAGGGACTAGGCCAAAAAATCTCTGAGGACAATGCTGTCAACTGGGTGTTAAGGGCGGAAGGGGGGGGGGTGTGTTTCCATCCTTGATTTTTTCCCCGTTAAATTGTGAACAACACCTGTTTTTTTTTTCACTGAAAACGCTGTTTTTAGTATTTTCATTTAAAAAATAGAAAAAAACGATCCCCCCTCCCGTCAAGCAATCTATTTTAGAAAATTCATTCCCCCCTACCCCTTTAGAAATTGACACCACTTCCTGGATACTCGCATAACCATTATCCAATGATTTTACGACCATGCCAACCAAAACTATTAGTGTTTAATTCTTGTCTGGCGGTCAGTTGTTTACAACTCGCCTATCCAATCCAAATACAGCGTATCTGGATTTTTCAAAATTTTACAAGAGAGCCTCAATAACTCTATTTTAAGGCCAGACTTACCATGCTTGGAAAAAAGCATAAATGAACAAAACTTCCCGATCAGCTTTTCACGTCAGTTCGGTTTGAGCTATTCGTTTTGCGAAAGCTTGACCAGATTTTCGAGAAAATAGACTTTTTCTGCATACACATCATTTCTAAAATACACTTTAGGAAGTATCATCAAGATACACTGTTTCAAACCATGATAAACATAATAGGAAAGTTTAATAACCCCGTTTTCCTCAGGTTCTGCTTATATTCAAAAAATCAATAAACTGGGATATTAGCCTCTTAAAGATGGTCTGAACGCAAGTATTTCTAGCCAAAACGGCTTTAAAAAAACTGCTGTGAAAACTGCATCTAAAAACTGCATCAAGGATTAAGATTGACGGTGATGATGGCACAAGTGATGATTTTAACGGCCATCTGGGCCTGTGATTGGTCCTTCAAACAGGTGCGCACCCAAGGGGGGGGGCTATAGGGACTGTAGCCCCCCCCCTCAAGAAACAATTACATTCTTTTTTTAAATCTTATTTAATCTGCTCGGTTTTATCGTTCATTCCTTAGTCCCAACTCAAAACTTGTATTCAAAGAGCTAAATAAACTTAAACTAGTGCCTTAAAATACCACTTTTTCTAAGGAATTTTTAAAGTTTTCTGTTGGTTGGCCCAGGGACCCCCAGTCAGCCCCCCCCCCATAATTTTTTTATGTGCCACTGCACTTCAGATACATTGTTTTGGGCTAGTGGCTATTTTGGAGACTTTGAAAGGGCTCGTCAGATGCACTATTTCGACTTGGGAAGTCAGGTTAAACAGTAGATTGACTTTAAAACTGAGTTGTCAATGCAAGTAATCATAGTGTATACTACAGCTCCATATACATTCGATCCATTGCGAAAATGTTTTGGGATTGGACAGCCGAGCTGCCAATAAAAATTGTTTTAGATATATTTAGTAAGCTAGTGTTTTTTAGGCATCGTATAAATGTGACAAGCCGAGCTACTTTCTGTTGAACGATATGGAAAAATCTTCAAAGCAACCAGAGTCACCAGCAGATGACGTTTTCCCATTTTCTTTGGACGAAAACGTCCAGGCTCCAGAAATCTCCTTTGATATGGGGTCGCTCATAGAAAAAGTCCAGCAAGAACTTAAAAAGAAGTTTCCTCATGACTTGGCCAGCACAGAGAAGAAAAACTGCAAGCGGGGTTCTGAGGAACAAAATGAAAAACAAGTGAGCAAAGAGAAGAAAAAACGCAAGTTGGAATCAGAACAAGTAATGCCTTTCGACAATCTCGTTTTTGGTAACTATCATTTTAGTCTTACTGAGCAAATACTAATCGGAAGATGAACATCCAGTTCTACTCTTATCAAAATTTAAAAAATGACATTTTCTAAACATTGTTACGATATGACGTTAAAACTAAAACGTTAATTTTAGATATATATATATATATATATATATATATATATATATATATATATAGATATATATATATATATATATATATATATATATATATATATATATATAATATATATATATATATATATATATATATAATATATATATATATATATATATATATATAAATATATATACATATATATATATATATATATATATATATATATATATATATATATATATATATATATATATATATATATATATATATATATATATATATATATATATATATATATATATATATATATATATATATATATATAATATATATATATTTATATATATTTATATATATATATATATATATATATTTTTTTTATATATATATATACATTTTTATATATATATATATATAAATATATATATATATATATATATATATATATATATAATATATATATATATATATATATATATATATATATATATATATATATATATATATATATATATATATTATATATATATATATATATATATATATATATATATATATATATATATATATATATATATATATATATATATATATATATATATATATATATATATATTATATATATATATATATATATATATATATATATATAGTACCGGAACTCGGCAGGCTTCTATATATAGATTCTCACTGTCGCTTGCCTTTTAAACGCAGACAGTATTTTTCGGGTAGTGGGACAGAAACTTCTTTTTCTTCCAACGATGTATCTAGTCCATATTTTTCTATTTAAAAAGGTATGGTAGACATTGATGACCTTATCCACGTCAAAATCCAAAACCCAATCATTATCGTTATCATTTTCAATTTGTTTGATTCGTTTTACCTCGGCTTGTCTTTCGTCATTATGAAATACATATCGTTTGTTCTTTTAACAAAGTTGTGGTAGGCATTGAGGACCTTATCCATGTCCAAATCCTAAGCCCAATCACCATCGCTATCATTTTCAATTTTGACACGTTTTGATTCTCGCTGTCCAGGTTGATTTTCATTGACTCACTCTATTTCCGGCGTCACGTGTCTTCTAACTGCGTGTGGCTTTGCCCTTCATTTTCATTTTTGACTTGCTCACATGCTAGGTGTCGCATGTCTTCTAACAGCGTGTCTTTTCATTTTCATTTTTGACACGCCACCGCTTTTCTTCTAACCGCGTATTTCTTTGCTCTTCATTTTCATTTTTGACTCGCTCACTTGCTAGGTGTCATGTGTCTTCTAACCACGTGTGTCTTCGCTCTTCATTCTCATTTTTAACACGCTCTAATTGTTATTTTCGCATTTCTTCTAACCACCCGCGTTTTTGCTCTTCATTTTCATTTTTGACACGTTTTTAAATTTTGATTACTTCAGACAATTCCCTTCGCCAATAATTACTTCAGACAGTTCGGCACTACTTTCCGTTCCAGCAGGTTTCTCTAGTCTTTTCTGGCAGTCTTCTTTACCTCCTTTTCCGTGGCTCTGTATTCATCGATCTGAGGATCTGTCGGTCGGGGATTTGTCTTTGAATAAGTGATGCTTTTACTTTTTTCCTTGTCTCCATGAGTTCCCATGTTTGGTCAGATAGCCACTGGTTCTTTGGGCTCTTGCGGTACCCAGTGGTGGCTTTCGCGGCATCGTTAAAGCACAGCTTTATGCTTTCTCAGTATTAATTGCTATCAGCATCATCTAGTAAATACAAGGCTTCAAATCTATTCCTTATCTCTAGTTTAAAGGCTTGGTTGAATTCTCTCACCCTCAGTTTTAGTCTTTTACGTTGCCTGGTATATTACCGTGATTGTGATTCCACCGTCATTGATGATGTGATTCAAAGCACATTTTCGCTCTTTCATAGTTAGGCCTTCTTGTTCGTGTGCTTTTTTGCTCTTTATTTCCTGCTTCACTAACAGTGACTTTCTTCATTTTTTATCTTATCTCATAACTTTTTTAGACTTCAATAGTTTTATGTCGTATTTATAAGATTTGACTGGTTGTAAGCAACGGGATTCGGATTGTTTCAACTTGAACGATTTAATTAAGCATTTATCTGACTTTTACTATCATCTGCAAATATGTATTTTTTCTGACTAGAAAACGCTAATCTGTTATACTTTTATTCTGTTATTTTTTACGTTTTTTTACTTTTATTCTGTTATTTTTTATCTGTTATTTTTTACGTTCAGCCTACTTTAAAATTCGCTTTCACAAGTAAAAGATTATCTTTATCTCTAATTATTTACCAATGGATATTCACCACAATTCAGATATACCAACAAATAATTTTCGATTAGAGTGATTAGTTTTTAAACTGCCTGATTATCAGATTACTTTGTCAGTTTTGTTATAAAATGAGCAATAAAGAAAGTGTACTAGTCATGGTTGCAGTAGCAGCTGCATCCTTAACAGAACGAACCACCGCTCATAGTAAAACAAAAAAAAAACAACACATCTTAATAAAACTGACTAGTGAGAAAAAATTGTCATTTGTAATTCAGGAATTGTAACTATTATATAAGTCAGTCTTATAAGTAAATATTACTTCGAAACGAATTTATGTGAGTTTATAAAAAGCCTGAAACTCTTAATAAGAGTGTCGGATTGAAACAAAAAGTACACCAAAGTAATCGCCATGGACGCGTCCCTTGGCTTGAACAACAAGGAAAATTACTTTTTTGCAAGGGTAGCACTGAGTGTCCTCTTTTTTCTTTTTTTTCCCTCCACTGCTAGCCAGGCACTAAAACACCACAGATAAGTATTTAAGGGCTCATTTGAAAGGAAATTTCTACATCTAGTGCCTTTCGTAATTAGTAAACCATAATCTTGGAATAAAATACGATTTTTTTCAAAAGCTGCATCTTCGTATACAAGATGCAGTTATATTGGGTTTGATGTAATATTTGAGTGATTTCGCAGTAAGATCTAAGATGAAAATATTATTCATTTGGTGCTTCTGTTCTAGATCTCTCTGCATATGAAGACATGAATGATTTAAAACCACCGAAGAAGTCAGAGGAAAACAAATTAAGAAACCATCATTCGGGATTCTACCATCAAATATCGTCTGCCACAGCAAACCGAGTTCATTGACTGCACCATTCGGAACTCGTTGATTGTGCAATTCGAAAGTGTATTTGTGTTTTTACTTTCTGGAAATACGAACAGTCATAATTATGTTTTTAGTGGTTTAGTTTGACCATTCAACGTGGAGCTTTCTGCTTATGAGTAAATCCAGAAACTTTAGTTCTCTTTCATTTTCTAAATAAAGACACAGATGCAAAAAGTTTTCTTCTCAGTGTTTAAGCCAAGAACGTAATTATTTTTCAATTGCAACTTTCACAGGGTAAAACTAATTGATTCAGGGCCAGCATTAGTCTTAGAAACGCAATCGTTATTTTTATTGGTATTCCGGCTAAAATTTTTAATGTTGGTACCCTGGTAATTATAAATGCTAGGAACTTCCCCACGTTGTCAAATAATCACTTCAAAACACATTTCTGTAAAAGAGTGCTGAAAAACCTCGTGGTAAAGACTTGATGTGAGCTAGGCTCATTAATGTATGTTACTCTTATCACATCGATTCTAGAAGTGATAATATTCAAACTGAGCTCATGATGACCGTCCATCATAGTGTTCTCCATTGACTGTTGCCCTATAGATTACTTTGCAAAGAACGCTAACGACTACGTCTTTAAGGTGAAAATTTGCATGTTCTATTTCGCTTTTACTATTGATGCTAGTGGGAGGGGGTAATATTGCCCCTTCCATTGTCACAATCATTATCTATGTAGCATAAATATTACATTTACCTGCCTACCGGTACAGAGATGAAAAAGCGGTAAATATTGAGTAGTCGACATATCTGACCAACAAATAAAGTAGAGATAGCACTTGATGCTTTTTTTATGCCCTTTCTGAATATAATAATCTCTCTTGGCGCAAATTCAATTTTAACCTAAGCTTTCTAACTTTACCCAAAAATATAGCCCATATTATATATTTTCCGTCTATCTATTGATTCTTGCTTTTGTCATCGTCGATTCAATTTACCGGTCAAGCGGTTTTAACAAGAGTGATGCCAACAGAGGTATATTAGCCGCATCTAAAATAAGAGAAAAAAGAATCTTCCTTGTGGGTTCGCAAAGGGTTTAAAATTGAATTTGCACCAAAAGTAATTATTATATTCGGAAAGAGCAAAGAAAAAGAAATTAAGTGGTATGTTCACTTTATTCGTAGGCCAGAAATGTGGACTGCTCAATATTTACCAGCAAAGGTGGGGCAGGGCGCAATGAGCCTCCCAATGAAATTTTTTGGGGGTGCAGTGTGGTAACTGCTAAAAAGAGTTTTGCTTTTAGTGATTTTAAATGGTGCTATTTTTCTTTTCCTAATTATATACATCGTTTAGATATATTTAAACATATGTACAAACTGTGTTTAAACACGATAAAACCTTGTTGTTGAGGTCGCCATGGTTTCAGCCACGTAAAGCTCAAAGGTTAAGCAGAAATTCCATCCATACGAACAATAATACCCTTTTCTTCTACTGAAAGGAAATTTTATAGAAAAAATGTTTTTTTTTACAATTTTTTCTACCCAAAATTTGTAGAAAACTATTATTGACGAGTTTTTCAACAAAACTACTGTTCATCAAACTTTTGACAAAACATTGAAATTTTGTAAAAAATTTGAATTCCAATCCAGCGTTTTCATTCTCAAGCAGAAAAGTGGGACGCTATTAGTCAATTTACAATTATTGATGTCTCCAATTTATCAGCACGAAACCGAGGATTTATGGCGCAGATACCCCGCATCATATTGAAATAGAAAAACAAGTTTTTTCGCTGAAAATAAAACGCAACAATAAAACTTAAAACGAACCAAAATTATTCCGTATGTGAGGAGACTGCCTCTTTTCAACCCCTCGCTCTTTACGCTAGAGTTTGACTTTTTCGTACCAACTCTTTAAAAGGAATTGTTAAAATAAAACGAGCCGTCCATTTGCAATAAGAAGCCTTTCTAAAACATTAAAAAACTTCAGTGTAACGAGCAGGGGGCTGAAGAGAGGGCAGTCCCTTCTACATATGGAATGATTTCTGTTCGTTTTACGTTTTAATGTTGCTGATTACTTTCAGTGGATAAAAATTTTTTAATTCAATTTTATATTGAGACAGGAGTTGAATAGGATTGCGTTTTGTCCCATTATACGTGGATAGTTTTGATGGACTTTCTCCTAAGGAACGCAATAAAGACCATGGGAGAGCCTGGAACCAAATGGGAAAGTAAAACTCTCCTAGACTTGGATTATGCTTTTGATATGAGTTCTCAGATGATAATGATTGCAAAATGAATGATTTTTCGGGGAGTTTCCCTTTCCTGAAGCCCCTGCTGATTCCAGGTGGGAATCAAAGGTCAAGCTAAGCTTGTATACCTCCATGGCAGTGATGGTAGTTACAGGCAATGAGGCTCGATCTTCCGTCCCTGGGCAGCAGAGGAAATCCGTCAGCGCACCTAAAAGTGGTGGAAGGGTGTAAACACCACTGAGCTCCACGCCGAGCGATTTGGTGGCCAACGCGCTCCGGGTGACCCGCAAGACTGGGGACCTTGCGGTCAACTCTATTCCCAAGAAACATCGATGGATCTGAAACCTAGAAGAAGAGTTGTAACGGCTACGGCGTCCCCGGCAAGCGACACGGCCCCCGTATTGGCGCGAGTGTCGAGAAGTAAACAAGCCAACCGTACTACGGCGTTCCCGACAGGCGACGCGACTTCGAATATGGCGGCGAAGTCGAAAAATCCTTTTCACGCCATAAATCTAGGAAAACCTACTACAGTCATTAAACAGGCAAAATCTAGAATGAATGTGGGATGCTGGAATGTAAGATCCGTCAAACAAGAAGCCACGTAAGCTTTTCTTGTCCATGAGATGGAGAAGTACAACATAGACATACTTTGCATATCCGAGACCAGAATTTCTGGTTCTGGCTCCATAGTTATTACGGCTCCTGAAACGCCACATCAATTCCATTTTTTCTACTCCGGAGTAGAGGATAATTCGGGACTCCATGGAGTTGGTTTCATCATGAACCAAAGAACCAGATATGTTCTCCTAGAATGGGAACCAGTCTCTTGTAGACTTGCCAGAATCAGACTAAAAGGAAACCCCGCAAATGTGTCGATAATTTCTACCTATGCCCCCACCCGTGATGCTGCTGATACGACCAAGGATGATTTCTACGGCGAGCTGCAACAGCTGCCTTCTTCTGTTGCCGCACGTGATTACTTGATTGTTGCTGAAGACTTCAACATAAGAGTTGGTCCGTCTGACCAAACCACAAGACAAGTCCTGGGAAAATTTGGACAAGGTCACAGATGCAAGAATGGGCAAAGGTTGGTAAACTACGCCTTGATGAACCACCTTTTTGTCACCAATACCATATTTCAGCAGAAACCTAGCCACCTTTTAACTTGGCATTCAAATGACGGTGTCACTAAGGCTCAAATAGACTTCATTCTCGTACGCCAGCGCTGGAGAAGCTCCGTACAGGACTCTCACTCTTACAACGGCGCGGACACAGGCTCGCAGTCTGGGTCTGACCACAGGCTTGTTGCTGCAAAAATTTTGCTACGTCTTGCAACTCGGAGAATAAACAAGCCCAAGGCTGGATTCGACATTGGTAAGCTCCAAGACAAAGAAGTTCGGCAGGCCCTCAATTTGGAACTGACTAACCGTTTTGACGCCCTCAGTTCTGATGAAAACCTAACCCCCGAGAAGAGATGGGAGACTTTTAAAACAGTGATGACAGAGACTGCCGATGAGATCCTAGGCCGAGCAAAAATCAAACGACAGCACTGGATTACAGCTAGGACCCTGTCAATAGTCGGTGAGCAAAGACAAAAGATGGGCGGCCCTAAAAAAGAAACAAAAGAGCTGCGCAGACAGGTAAAACGCTCTGTTCGTCTGGACTGCCGCCAAATGTGGGAAGATGCCGCCGTTTCGTTAGAGAAAGCAGCACGCTCACATGATACCCGCAAGCTTTATCAGATCCTGAAAGAATCCTTTGGTAAGAAAGCTGCTGTATCAGAAATAGTCAAAGACAGATCAGGAAAAATCATCAGTTGTCAGAAGGAGCGATCAGCAAGATGGAAGGATCACTTTCAGATCCTCCTAAACCCATCCCCATCATCTGCTCCTGATGCTTTCCCACCTGCCGTCCCTAAAAAACCCTACGATGTCGAGCTGGATACACTGACTAGAGCCGAAATACTAAAAGCGATCAAGACCCTGAAGAACCACAAAGCCCCAGGTGAAGACGGCCTCCCCCCGGAAGTGTACAAACAATGCCCTGAGGTCACTGCTGAACAGCTCCATGGCATTCTCGAAGAAGTGTGGAGGACCAATTCTTTCCCAAAAGATTGGAAGACATCAGTCATTCTCCCTTTCTATAAGAAAGGAGATAAAACCGAATGCAAAAATTACCGCGGAATAAGTCTTATAGACATTGCGGTCAAAATATTCAGGATCACACTCTTGAACCGCTTCAAAGGGGCAAGGGAGGAAATAACCCGAGGAAGTCAAGCCGGCTTTCGGCCAGGTAGAGGCTGTACTGATAATATCTTCGTTTTTCGCCTCATTATCCATCAGTTTAAAAGGTACAATCTACCCCTGATCTTGATGTTCCTGGACTTCATTGCCGCCTTCGACTCTGTCACTCGCCAGAAACTTTGGAAGATCCTAGAGAATGACGGAATGCCGCTGAAGTTTGTTGAACTGATGAAGGCATACTGTGACGCGTCAGTGAGCCGAGTTCGAGTCTATGGCGAAGAAACTGAAGAATTCCTGGTTGAGTCGGAGTAAAACAAGGGTGCGTCCTCTCTCCGACTCTGTTCAATTACTGCGTCGATTGGGTGCTTGAAAATGCACTGTCGTCCTATCCAGGAGTTCAGATCTGAAAAAATCTTTCACTGACTGACCTCAATTATGCGGATGATGTTGGCCTCCTGTCAGACCCCGTAGAAGCTCAAAACATGCTTGACAACGTGGTGGCCTGGGCAGACCTGATTGGCTTGAAAGTCAGCACAGAGAAAACAAAATTCATGGCTATTAACCACGACACAGGACCATTCACACTAACTGTCAATCAAGTTCAGCTGGAAAAAGTCAACCGTTTCACATACCTAGGCTCCCAGATATGTACTGACGGATCTTCCGACGATGATATCCAACAGAAAACACAGAAAGCGCAGACAGTCTTTGCCTCCTTTCGGAAACCCTTATGGAATCGCCGCGAAGTCAGTGTCCGAACGAAAGTTCGAATCTACATGGCACTAGTCCGCACAGTTCTCCTTTACGGATGCGAAACACAGTCGGTAAAACTACAGCATGAGAATACACTGAAGGTGTTTGAGCATGCCTGTCTGCGAAGAATTCTCAGAATACAGCTACGTGACCGTATCTCCAACGTGGATCGAATGTGCAATATTCAGAGAGATGTTGCACTCACTATTAAAGAACGCCGTTTGAAATGGTTGGGCCATGTATTACGGAAGCCGTCAGAGTACCTGCCCCGCCAAATACTTCTAGTCGAGCCTATTAGCTCCTGGAAGAGACGCCAAGGAGGACAGAGGAAGAACTGGTGGAGCCTGGCCAAGTCAGACCTTGAACCTATCGGGGGTTTCAGAAAGTTCGGACACAGATGGTCAACTCAGTGGCTCGCTTTTGCAGAGCAGCTGGCAGAAGATCGCTCAACATGGTCCAAGAGGGTCTCCAAGATCATCGATGCCGGGCGAGGTGGAAACGCCTGATTCCCGTCACAAGTACAAATAAGTAGTAAGAGTTTTGACAGTTCATGGATGTTAAGAAGACTAGTTTGCTTTCACCGGGAATAAGTGAAGGCGAAGAGGTGATGTTAGATAGCGATAAGACCGATTCAGTGGATAGCTTCATTTATCTTCACTAACAAAAACGCCATCTATGTTATTTTCAGAGTTTATTTGCCTGAGTTTGCTTGTTTGCTATTAATGGGATAAAGCTATTGCACTACTTTGAGGTTGTTTTCATATTGATTTGTACCCTCTAATAGATAGATTTATAGTTAAGTTAATTTGAGTGATCTTCTCCAGTTCCTAGAATAGGTCTTTCTCTCCGGGCATCCTCACCAGCGCCATATTTTTTCTTAAGTTGCCTGGGGCGCCATCTATAACGACAATTTCATATACCCCCCATATCATTAAGGTGCTGATTTTCTACTGGGAACAAGCAGAAGAGGGGAAGGAGCCACCTACAAGCGCCGTATTGTACCCGCTGGTATTCAGTTACCCGAAAATTGCGGGAAAAAGGTGAGGGGGTACTTACAATTCCCTTGTTCCTGGGTGATTTTAGTACCTGGACTTTGATTATTGGATTGTGATTTGCCCGATGACGTGAAGGTGCGATGGCGACGCTTGTACGAAATGCTCTGCTGAACTTTATGTATCGCTCGATGCAAGCAGGAAACAAAATAGAGCAAATTGTTTAAAGAGCAGTGGAGTTTTTCTCTCATACGGACATATTATACGCGAAAGAAAAGTTGATCTCTATCGGGAACGAACTGGGATATGATTAAGTATTCCGGAAAACTGCCAATGACAATGATAATCTTGTTGAAATGGCGAAGATATTGTCCCAATGTGCCGAAGACAAGAAATCATTACCACAATTTGTCATTGTGGATCCCCAGGAAGTTCCCACATGTCCAGACGAAATCAGTGCTTGCATTCGGGTCAAAGTTAATGAAATTTGTCGCCGCCTAGATGTTGGATTAGACTCGATAGCTGGAAAAATTAAGCTAGCTACGGATAAGTTCTCCGATCAATTAAGTAAAGTGTCTGAACAGTGTGTTGCTATCTCCGTCACTAAGTCCCGAGCCCCTCCCTCTCTTGAACCACAAGTGACACAACAGAAACCTCTGTACTCAGTGGTGGTTAAAAATAAGCCATCTGATCTCAACTCGCCACAGGCTAGGCAAGAGTTAATTCGCAAGCTGTGCCCAAGTGGGGTTGATTCGGACTCTCTTAGTCTAAAGCGTAGCAAAAATGACTGGAAAATCCTTGTCAAGTCACGCGATTCAGCAACACAACTAGCCCATGCTATCAATCAATCAATCATTTATTACCCACAACTACAAGACAATAAGTAGTACAAGTGGAGTATAAACATAATAATAAAAAATAAAAACAAAAAAGAACATCAAGAAACACTAGCAATTAAATTAAACTAAGAAAAGAACTGTAAAAGACCGTGGTCAGGGCCAATATTACAAAATGTATCTGCAAAAAGCTTTTTGTGTAGGTCACCGAGCTTTTGAGTTACATCCGTAACATAGAAATTTTTAACTAGATACCGATTTCTAGTCCATGGTGGCAGAGAAAGAAGAAATTTGCAAAATTTGAAATATGTAACTTTAATCTTTTTTATATCCTTTAGCTTAAGAACAGAATGAACACCCGAAAAATAAAGCACAGAATGATCAGAAAAAGTCGAGAATAAGCGCCCAAGAGCTCTTCTGTTATATTTTCCACGGTTTGCTACAATTTTTGAATAACTGAACTGAATTTTTCTTACTGAATCAGCAACAATCTGTTTACGAAAGAGAGCTAGAGAATTAGAAACAGTAATACCAAGCCACCGAAAGGAAGAGACAGAAAGTACAGAAAATTCATTACATACCAGAGGAGTAGACGAAGACAGATTATAAGATAAGAATTCACACTTGTCAAGATTCAGGGATAGACCAATATTTAGGAAAGACTGAGAAACTAAGGAAACCATCGCAGAAAGAGCAGACTTAGTACGACTAATCAACAGAATGTCATCAGCATAGGCAATGTAAGTGTAGCAAATTGACATCGAAGTGAAAGTGCCTCAATTTGGAGGCATTGTAAAGCGTATTCCTAGTTCTTTTGATGAAAACGAGCTAAGATGAGTAGCTGGGTGTGAAAAAGCTTTTCAGTGCGATGACACTAGAGCCTTCAAATTATACTACCTGAGTCGTGCTGATCTGGAGAATGCTACTACCAATCCCCTTAAGATCTACTTTGAGCTATTCAGGGTTGAGGAGTTCCGTTTCCTGCCCCGGCGCTGCTTTAAATGTCACAGTGTTGGTCATATCGCTGCCAACTGCAACCAGCAAGAAAAGTGCTCACACTGTGGCGGCACTGATCATATGTCTTCAAGAGTTAGCCCGTGTAAAAAAACTCGAATATGTTTAAATTGTAGCTCAAAAAAGCACAATTACTACCACGCCTCATGCCCACTTAATCAAGCACAGCCGTCTATGCCTCCTGTATCATGATGGGTTGCAAGGTGTACTGTTGGAATATGAATGGTAAAATGCTGGACAAATTGCCATTTCTTAGTGATCTATCCACGAAATACGACCTTATTTGCCTCCAAGAACATTTTCTCACGTAAGCCAGTGTCAACTTGCTAAGATTTTCTCCAGATCATCGTTATATTATACAGGCAGAACGCAAATCAGGCAACAACGGACGTCCTTCAGGAGGGCTTGCTATAATCTCCAATTCTGGTCCCCTCCTCCCTGCTTGTCTCCAGCAAAGTGAACATTTCCAGCTTATTAAGTGTGGGGATTTCATTGTAGCCAATGTTTACTTGCCTACAAATTACAATAATATTGTTTCGGAAAAAAAGTTCACTATCGCTTGCAAGAGACTCGGAAACTCAATAAAGAAAGTACTAAAGGACGGCTTACCATTAGTGATTTTGGGGTACTTTAACTGTAACATTGAAGACAGCAGTAACTCTCGTGCCCACGGGCTTCTAAGTTCACTTCCTAATGGATTCAAGCTAGCCAAGAAAAACAAGCAATATTCTTGTATAAGTGTCTCTCAGTCTGTGTCTAACATCGATCACGCTATTAGTTATAACGCTGAGCTACCTGGCATACAGGTAGAACTTGACGGAATGTACTCAAACCATCTGTCCCTGTCTGTCACTATCCCGTGAACTGTGAATGCTTACCTGCCAAAACCTAAACCGAAGCTCGTGAGTGACTGGAAAAAGGTCTCCCACCCTTTATTCCAACAAAAGTGTGACGAAGTCCTCGGAAAAATTAAGGTTCCATTTCATCTGCTCCAGTGGAATACTGACTTACATGATAGTGAAATAAGACTGCAATTGAACCTATACTTTGCTAAAATATGCCACGCTTTAAAAATAGCTGAAAGCCCAGCGGTTCCGAGTGTCGAATTGTGCCGTACATCTCGAGTACAAGGATGGGCCCAAAACTCCGATTTGTTTAATGCAAAGGGTGCTGCCAAGTTTTGGCTGCAGATTTGGAATGAATGTGACAGGTCTAAAAGTGGTGCAGTCAATCAAATTCGTATTTTTACTATGCGGAAATTTGCAAAAGAACTGCGTAGACATCGTAGTGCTTTAAAACTTGAAACTGTGTCGAAAATCATGGATAATCCTAATCTGATTTGGAATCTGCGCGCAAAGCCTGCTGATTACAATAATCCGATTTCCAGTACGATTGGTGAGAAGGATTGGGGTTGATTATTTTAGTGAGGAATTTGCAGCGCTAGATGAGTAAAAAAACCAAATGTTTTATGAGCAGCTAAGTCCCTTCCTTACTAAAGAGTTAAATTATTTCGTTGTGAAAAGTAGTCAAATCCGGGAAGTGTGCAAAAATTAAAGAAAAAATCGTCAAGTGGTGCCGACGAAATATGTGCACATCATCTATTGACTGGTAGTTCCCTTTTATTTGAACATCTTTCAATTGCTTACCAGATTATTATGACGCATGGTGTTGTACCATATTTATTTTGCTTAGGATCCATAACGCCTATACTGAAAAATGGAAAACCTGTAACAGAACCTTCTTCTTATAGACCAATAGCTATTTCCTCTGTTTTTTGCAAGCTTTTTGAGTTGTTAATAATAGGTGGCATTAGGAAGTGTTGCAAGGCACCTCCCCACCAGTTTGGTTTCCAGTCAGAAATGGGATGCGCTCACACATTACATGTTGTAGCAAATGTTCTGTTAGATGCGCACATTTCTAATGAATCGCTGGCTATTGGTTAATACGACGCACGCCGCACATTTGACTCGGGCATACATGCGCAGATAATTTTAGAATTAAATAAAAATGGTGTCGTCCCAGCTATTGTTCGACCTCTTTATGATCTGTATCGCCAACTAAATGTGTGTTTACGTATTCCTAATGCAGAACCCACTAGGAAAATCCCTATAAAAAAAGGCATTAAACAGGGTGCGATTTCTTCTCCAGAGTTGTTTATATATAGTATTTCCGAGGCGCAGTCCAAAGTCAGTTCTAAGAGGAATAGATGTGACTACAGTTGGATTTGCGGATGACATCTAAAATTTCTCTCGGCAAATAGCCTACCTAGAAATTAATTTTAATATTCTGTCATCTCAGCATCGGGATATTGGCCTTAGTTTTAATGTGTCAAAATCGGAAGTAATGTTGTTTAACTGGAACAAGTCTGCTCTACATCCCATTCAACTAGGATCGCAGTCTGTCGAGCCTGTGGAGTCGCTAGTGTACTTTGGACTGCCCATCAGTGACACACTGTCATCTACCCGTTCGCTAATCATCACACAAATAGAGCGTAAAATCAGATTTGCGTGTGTGGCAATTTCTCCGAAGCGAAATTTTAATAGGTTTTCACTGGCTACAATTTATAATGCTTTCGCGGTGCCACATGTATTTTATATAACACCATTTTGGAAACTTCTGCGTAAAGGAGATAAATTTAAAATCCGTAGAATTTTCGTCAGATATTTGAATTTTCTGCTGCAAGTTCCACTGAGAACGAGAAATTAGTACCTGATCCGATGATACGCAGTAACTGATCCATTTTCTGTAGTTAATCAGTTGCTTAACAAGTATCGTGCTAAGTTGGAGGGTAGCAGCCATCCTTGGCTAACTCTACTCTCGTCACTTTGATTGATGTGTATGTGTATTTGCTTTGTCTTTACCATTAAGTGTACGTTTTTTGTGTTCTCTTTTCTGCTGTTTTTTCCATCAATTTCTGTGTTTATTATGGGTGTATAAATAAATTAAATTAAATTATCTGAGTACAGGAGCGTCATTTAGGGGGATAGCAAGAGGGGGCAGTTTCCCTCCAACAATGCGGAGAAAAAATTATTATATATCCCATGCTCCCTGACTGTCCGAATATAGACCTCCCCCTCCCCATTGAAAATGCTGGAGATTTGCCCCTGCCTAAATAGTAGTATTAGTACAGAGGGTGGATGCAGTGAAGATGTTAAAAGTGGAATAGCCAAGGCCCAGTGTGTATGTTTTACAATTGAAGTTGATAATTAGCATTCCGCTTTTTTTTTTTTACAGTTAACGATTTTTTAGTGACACTGAAGTCTTTGAGTTTACTTGAATTTTTTTTCAGACTCTATATTCACTGTTCTTTGATTAATTGTCTAAGAAGATTTTTGAGAGCACCATCTATTTCTTTTGTTCAGTCCTATTTGGAAAAAAAACTTGATCACAAAACGAGATTCAAACTTAAAACCATGGCACTTTTATTAAGTAAAAAATAAAAAGCTAAGCAGAATTGCGCTAGAACAGAGAAGTAAAAGCGTTTGGATAATTTTTACTTGAAGTTTTGTGCAGACGTAGGAAGGAATGTAATTGGAATCCAGAAGTAGAAACGAAAGAGCGAAAAAAAAAAAAAAAACAAAAAAGAAAAACGCCATACAGTGTCAATGGAAACGCGGCTTTAGAAGCCACAAAAAGCATGTTAATTGGCACGTTCACTTTTAAGATTCTAATTTTCAAAACAGTATAGCATGCTCGTTATTCACAGGCTAGATTAGATAAAATTAACCTAGGTAGGTTTTCTAACTGGGAAATTTGTGGAGAAAATTGGACGAAACTTTTCAAAATTAATGGGATAATTTCCTAGTTTCTCTAACTAGGAAATTTGCTGAGAAATGTTTGATGAAACATTCAAGAATCAATTCAGGGCAATAACTTTCCTTGAATTTAGAAGGATTACATGCTAAAGAAATGTCATTTTTGGTAATGAATCTACAGTCAAATAAGGGTATGGTGATGTATTTTTAACCTCATAGGACCTATTTCCACCCCTTCTCTATTTAGGCTATAGGCTAAAGGTAGGGTAAGGTATCCAGTAGCCTAGTTGGCCAGCTGATAGGCCTACACTCATTAACAGCTAACTCATTATAAAATCTTGGTAAAATCCTACTTTAGCTACTTTTGGCTATCTTGGAAAGGGGCTAGGTTTGAAAATCAAACTTTCAGGGATGGGTCTAGAAGCTGAAGTATGTCCTGGGAAGGTATTTTGAAGTACACACCTCCACTCTTTCTCCCTATAGAGGGTCCTGAAATTTGCCTACATGACAGGTTAACCTATTGAAATTTTGACAAAACAAGATTTTACCTTAATTTTCAGTTATCAGTTTCTTTTTCTCTGGCTTTAGTTCTGAAAATGCAATTCCTGTTATTTTTCAAAATTTAGGAAATGAATTTGCCTATCTTTAAAACCTTATAAATTGGGATTGAGCAAAGTTGTGAAGCAGAAAGCAATTTTGTTGTAGCCCTACTTCATTAAAGCAGGAGATCTATTTGGCAGGTTTCATTTTTATAACACAAATTTTTAACGGTCATTAAAGGTCAGGGCCCTCTAGGGAGAGAAGAAGTAGAGGTAGGTACTTCAAAATAGGACTCCACCCTTTGACTATTGGAAAAAAATTAGTTTATAAGCTTATATAGAATGGTACTATCCAATCTCCTTATAGTTAAAAAATATTTAATCATCTAGTTGGAAAATTTGGCATAGGCCTGTCTGTATAGGAAAAATCTAAATTTGCCAACTAGTTGACTAATAACTTCCCCCCAGTGAAAATTAATTTTTCCATCTAGTTGACTAATGACTTCTCCCCAGCAACACTTAAATTTGCCAACTAGTTGACAATAAAGGTTGCCCCAGCAAAACTTTCCTTTTCCAACTAGTTGACTAATAACTTCTCCCCAGCAAAACTTAATTTTTCCAACTAGTTGACTAATAATTTCTCCCCAGCAAAACTTAATTTTGCCAACTAGCTGGAAATAAGCATTGCCCCAGAAAACAATTCATTTTCCAACTAGTTGACTAATAATAGTTATAATTTATTCTGAATAGCATAAAATATGTTAATAATGTAGTTTTTTTTTCAAATTTAATTATCACTATTGTTATAAGATACCACCTGATGGCTAATTTGACAGTGTATATGTATACAAATCTTTGAGTTAGCCAACTGACCAACCAGTATTTTAAGCCTAGGAGTCCAGCTGGACACAGGGAAACATATTAAGAAAACAATTCCTACTCCATAATATACAGAATAATCCTAGTTGACACATTTTGTAGGGGGAGAGCCTTTATCTTCACTTCTTTCCTTGTATATCAAGTTTTTCTAAGAAATTCCTGGATTTTCTAGAACCTATATATTCACAGTATATATACCCCCACCCCCCTAATGTGCAAATATATACCTTAAATTACATCCACAATCTACATATAACATCCATTTGCATCACAAATGACATTTACTCCCATATTAGCCATGTGGTGGATGTCCCTATTGTGTTACAACCTCTGTATCTCTCCCTGTCTCCCTCTTAATAAGAGATATATTTTGAGTTATATATTAGGCTTTGAAACCAGGGATTTTTTGTTTTAATTCCCAGGATAATTAGTCTTATACCTGGTCTCAAAAGTGAGATTGAATTTGTCAAAGCTTGGAGGGTTATTCCACCTGTCTGTTTAAGGAAAACGGATGCATATTTGAAGTTTTGTTCATATCTATCTTACATTTAATGGACATAAATTGTGTATGTTCCTTCATTTATCTGTCTGTTTCTTTTCTGGAGGAATGTTTTTGTCTCATTTTTAGAATTTTTAATTAATTTTTCCAACTAGTTGACTAATAACTTCTCCCCAGCAAAACTTAATTTTTCCAACTAGTTGACTAATAACTTCTCCCCAGCAAAACTTAATTTTTCCAACTATTGACTAATAGCTTATCCCCAGCAACACTTAATTTTTCCAACTAGTTGACTAATAACTTCTCCCCAGCAAAACTTAATTTTTCCAACTAGTTGACTAATAACTTTTCCCCAGCAAAACTTAATTTTTCCAACTATTGACTAATAGCTTATCCCCAGCAAAACTTAATTTTTCCAACTAGTTGACTAATAGCTTCACCCCAGGAAAACTTAATTTTTCCAACTAGTTGACTAATAACTTCTCCCCAGCAAAACTTAATTTTGCCAACTAGCTGGAAACAAATATTGCCCTAGAAAACAATATATTTTCCAACTAGTTGACTAGCAACTTTTCCCCAACAATACTTCCTTTATCCAACTAGCTAGAAACAAACTTACCCTATAAACACTTTAGTTAGCCATCTATTTGGCAAGTAACTTTTCCTCAGAATAATTTCTTAGCTAACAATGTGACATAAACAGAAAACAAAAAACGTACTCTTCCCAGTCCAATAAAAATTGACAATATCTGCTTTTAACAAATGTGCTACAGCTAAGGTAAATCAAACAAACTGAATTCAGGAGTAAATAGTCTTGAAGCCACAGAACTAAGTCTTTATATATCCCATGCTCCCTGACTGTCTGAATATAGACCTCCCCCTCCCCAGTGAAAATGCTGGAGATTTGCCCCTGCCTAAATAGTAGTATTAGTACAGAGGGTGGATGCAGTGAAGATGTTAAAAGTGGAATAGCCCAGGCCCAGTGTGTATGTTTTACAATTGAAGTTGATAATTAGCATTCCACTTTTTTTTTTTTTATACAGATAACGATTTTTTAGTGACACTGAAGTCTTTGAGTTTACTTGCAATTTTTTCAGACTCTATATTCATTGTTCTTTGATTAATTGTCTAAGAAGATTTATGAGAGCATCATCTGTTTCTTTTGTTCAGTCCTATTTGGAAAAAAAACTTGATCACAAAACAAGATTCAAACCTAAAACCATGGCACTTTTATTAAGTAAAAAATAAAAAGCTAAGCAGAATTGCACTAGAACAGAGAAGTAAAAGCGTTTGGATAATTTTTACTTGAAGTTTTGTGGAGACGTAGGAAGGAATGTAATTGGAATCCAGAAGTAGAAACAAAAGAGCAAAAAAAAAAACAAAAAAGAAAAATGCCATACACTGTCAATGGAAGCGCGGCTTTAAAGCCACAAAAAGTATGTTAATTGGCACGTTCACTTTTAAGATTCTAATTTTCAAAACAGTATAGCATGCTCGTTATTCACAGGCTAGATTAGATAAAATTAACCTAGGTATCTTTTCTAGGTAACTTAATTTTTCCAACTAGTTGACTAATAACTTCTCCCCAGCAAAACTTAATTTTGCCAACTAGCTGGAAACAAATATTGCCCCAGAAAACAATATATTTTCCAACTAGTTGACTAGCAACTTTTCCCCAGCAATACTTCCTTTATCCAACTAGCTAGAAACAAACTTACCCTATAAACACTTTAGTTAGCCATCTATTTGGCAAGTAACTTTTCCTCAGAATAATTTCTTAGCTAACAATGTGACATAAACAGAAAACAAAAAACATACTCTTCCCAGTCCAATAAAAATTGGCAATATCTGCTTTTAACAAATGTGCTACAGCTAAGGTAAATCAAACAAACTGAATTCAGGAGTAAATAGTCTTGTAGCCACAGAACTAAGTCTACAGCTAAGTGCTACAGCTAAGGTAAATCAAACAAATTGAATTCAGGAGTAAATAGTCTTGAAGCCACAGGACTAAGTCTTCTCCTTCTATAAGAGAATATATATATATATATATATATATATATATATATATATATATATATATATATATATATATATATATATATATATAATATATATATATATATATATATATATATATATATATATATATATATATATATATATATATATATATATATATATATATATATATATATATACATGCATCAGACAATGAATGGAACTTGCCAGGTTGCACAAAAATGTGCATTTTTACATGAAGTTGCATCTCTGTGAACCTGGGGTAAGACTATCTTGCAGAGGGTTGCCTAAGATTGGAAAGCACACTTATAAAAGGAGAAGACTTTTAGTTCTGTGGCTTCAAGTTCTGTGGCTTCACAGGGCTATACTGTGGTGTTTCTCCTCCCCATAGTATAGTGCAGACGGTTTGATATCATTCTATTTTCCCTTCTTGTTTTAGTTTTTTTTTTGTTTAAAGCTTTTTCCAATAGGCAATGTTTAGAAGTCCTCTAAAAAAAAAGTCCCACCAGATCCCAAATCCAATTCCAGTGAAAGTGCCATAGTGAAAGATACCCATCTTGGCTGGTCAAGCACACTATCTCAAAGTTCAAATGATAGCTCCAATTCGGAGAATAGGACAATGATAAGTGTAGGGGCTAATGTAACCATAAATGATGATAATGGGTTTCAAGAGGTCCTCTCTAGAAGCTCTAAAAAAAGGAAAAAAATCTCCCCAATCAGAAGCATTTCCCCTCTCCCTGCCCAAGATCCTCCCTCCAAAAACTTAGGAATTTACCTTAAAATTACTCCTACTACCCCCTTTGAAATAAAAATGATCACTGCAATAAGAGTTGCAATTTTTAAATTGCTAAAATCAATGTTCTCTCTTAATATTAACCATGATGGATCTCTGCTAATAGCTGTAGAAGATCAGAAATCAGCAGATACAATAATTAACCTAAAATCCCTTCTGAATACCCCAATTATTGCATCTAATTGGAACCCAAAACAATCACCAACAAAAATAGTAGTTTATAATGTTCCCCCAGAGATATCCACTCAGGAGTTAAAAGTAGGGCTCTCAGATAGGGCTGGAAACACAATCCCAGTTGAGGATGTTACCCAACTTGGCAAACCTAACTCTAATGGCCTAAAAACTAGTAGATCCTTCTTATTCACACTGAAGGAAAAAATTAATATCCCAGAAAAATTATTCCTATTTGGGCAAATCAAACCACAAAAGGAATACAAACCTAAGCCTATCCAGTGTCAGAAGTGTCACAAACTGGGACACACGACAAACAAATGCAATGAAATTCTCCAAGAGTGTAGTAATTGCAAAGCTTTCCATCCTAAAGAGCTGGCAACTTGCAACAACACTCAGCCTACATGCATCAATTGCAAAGGCCCACATGAATCTACAAATAAATCATTATGCCCTGCATACAAGAAAAGAGCTCTAACACTCCAAATATCAACAGAGAAGGCCATCCTATACCCCTTTGCAGCAATGGAAGCAAATGCTGCCCAACAATACCAAATAAAGCCTGTAATGAAACCAACCAAAACCCCCAAGTCAAACGCCCCCAATGCATCAAGCGCCCCATATAAAACACCATCTTCTAAGCCCCCTAGCTCAAATCCCTATCAGAAGGAATCTCCAAGCCAACAAGCCTCCTTGTCCAGTGAGATGAGGTCAGCCTGGCCCCCCCTCCCAAGAAGAAACAAACCAGAAACACTACCAGGAATCAATGCCCTAACCGACAAACAGGATGCACAACCAAAAATGCAATCCCCAAATATATGCTTATTCATTCTAAACTGTAATGCAGTTCAGGCCATGAACATACATCAACTACAGAAAACAAAAATCATTAATGAATTGGCAAAAATCTACATCCCAGATGATATGCTCATTCAAGCAAAAAAAGATCTTGCTTTACTTTTAACAAAGCTGAACATTGACACACAGTCATATGAAGAATAAATCAACAACACAACATATATCAATACTCCAATGGAATGTAAGATCACTCACAGAAAATAAGCTAAATGAACTAATATCTTTTATGAATAATAATTCCATTAATATTGCTTGCCTCCAGGAAACTCATTTAACCCAAAATCAACAAATTAAGTCTCTGGGATATACTATCCTCAGAAAGGATAGATCTTGAGAGAGAAAAGGAGGTGGGGTAGCTTTATTAGTTAAAAATAATAAAATTTTGTGGCATCAATTTTCCAGATTTTGCAAATGATGTTGATGTAATTGGTATCAGTGTTTGGCTGAATAATTTAAAAACCTACATAATAAGCTTTTATAACCCTTATGGCCAAACTACAGATGCCAAGGATTTCTTTAATTATATAAATAATTCTAATATGTTAAAAAATATCATTATTTGTGGAGATTTCAATGCCCACAGCCTTTTGTGGGGGAATAAACCAGCAAATAAAGCTGGTAAATTCATTGAGCATATGACTTCAATTAATAATGAATTAGCTGTTGCTACCCCTCCAAACCTGAATACATATTTCAACCCCAAAAGTGGCAGATTCTCCTCAATTGACCTACAAATTGTGTCTTTAAATTTTTTGAACAAAATTTACATAAATAAAATTGATAGTCTATGTACTGACCACTTTGCTATAGTCTGCTCCCTAAATGAACCTGCTGAAACTTTATCTCATACCTCCAAATATATCAACACTAAAGCAAATTGGTCTATGTTCCAAAATAAGCTAAATGATGAAATTACAAGTTTCACCCAAAGTTCATGCATTTCTAACACAACAGTTGACACACATGCTGAAGCCTTGACATCTTTACTAATAAATACAGCTAATCATGCTATCCCCAGGACAACACCTAAGAAAACATTCCCTAAACAAATTCCTAAAGCATGGTGGACAAATGAGTGCCTAAATAAATGGAGGATAAAAAAGGCAGCTAGGACAGAATTCATAAAAAACCATCACCTACTACATATTTAAAATAATTACAAGCAGAATCTAATCTAAAAAGGACTATAATAGATGCTAAATATAAATACTGGAATAATTTTGCAAATAATCTCTCCAGAGAAACACATGAGCCAATTATACATAAAGTCATAAGCCACATCTGTGGGAAAAAGACTTCCCTCAACCCACTCCTGTATGAGCTTATACATAATAATACCCATTATGACAATGATAATGAAAAAGCTAACCTATTTGGAACTCTCTTTGTTAATAAGCTAACATCAAATAATCAAAGCAAACTGTCCACAATTCCTATGAACCCAAGTTACCAACCATGCCCAGGATCCGAGTACATAACTAATCCATTTTCAATCCAGGAATTGAATAATGCAATACATCATATTAGGACCAAAACTAGCGGCAGCTATGACAATATACACTCTACATGGATAAAGAATCTCACACCTTCATACAAACAAGAACTGCTAAATTGTTATAATCACGCTTGGGCATCTTCTAGGTTCCCCAATATATGGAAATGTTCGTCCCTCCTACCAATCCTGAAGAAAAATAAACCAAAAGATAACCCTGAGTCTTATAGGCCCATAATGATTACTCCTGTGATGGGGAAAATAATGGAGAAAATGATCTAACACAGACTCCTCTGGTTTGTTGAAAAAAATAATATGATCCCTCACACTCAAACTGAATTCAGGAAACACCACTCCTCAACAGATGCTTTCATTTTGCTAACAAATGCAATAAATGAATCTTTCTCAAAAAATTATGTTCTAGTTGCAGCTTTCCTAGATTTTGAAGGGGCATATGACAATGTGAACCACCAAATCCTTTTAAACAAACTTGCAAACCTTGGAGTACCCCCTAAGCTTGTATCTTTTATTAAATCCTTCACAGAAGTGCGAAGTTTCATCGTTTGTGTTGGTTCAGCCTCTTCACCCCAAAAGACAATAACCAAAGGCCTACCTCAGGGAGCAGTCCTCAGTTGCCTCCTATTTGCCCTATATCTCTGGGACATGAACCTACCCCACACGAATCTACAATATGCTGATGATCTGGTGCTATGGTCATCTGGCAACACCTTTCAGATAGCACAGTCAAATCCGCAAAAGTCACTTTTCCAGTTTGAAAAATTCTCTCAACATTCAGATTTACCCATTGCACCCACCAAGTTAAAAATAATCCAATTTCACTGGAAGCGAAACCATGTTAATGCAAAACTAACTCTAAATAAAACAACTATTCCAGAAGATAATCTTATTAATTACCTAGGTCTCATGCTTGACCAAAAACTTAATTTCCACCTCCACATTTCAAACACAATAAGAAAATGCTATAGAAAAACAAATATATTAAAAAGACTTCTTTCCACACCCTGGGGCTGTAAGGAGAAAACCTTACTCCAGTTTTATAAATCACATATAAGACCCCGTATTGACTATGGGCTCATCGTCTATGGTGCATGTGCAAAGACCCAGATGCAAAAAATTGAAACAACACAAAATGATATAATACGTCTCATATTTGGTCTTAGGAAACCCACAAGCACCAAGTTTCTGCTTATGGAGAGTGGATTAACAACAATAAGGGAGAGACGTAGGTTTCTCTTGACAAAACATCTTACAAAAATTGAATCAAATAGCTCACACAAATTACATAATTGGTTAAGAAATCCAGCCATGTATAGAGGCATTGCAGATGAGTGTGCCAATATTCAGAAGAAGTTCCCCATACCAGCAAAGTCTATTGCACCCACTTTCCCCCGATCCCCCCCATGGAATTGGTCAAGTCTCATAATAAATAATGAATTCTCAAAGTGAATAAAGATTTAACCCCCATTGCTTTTGTCCAGAAAAAATTTGCAGAACTTAATACAATTACCTATAAAAATCACTTCCAAATATTTGTTGATGGGTCAAAAATGAATGAGAAGGTTGCAAGTGGTGTTTTCCTTCCTCACCTGAAAATTGCAATGGGCGAGAGATTATATAATAATTTATCTATAATGTCTGCTGAGTTCAATGCCATAATCATTGCATTAGAACACCTTAAGGAAAACCAACCTTTGATTGCAAATTCAAATAATATTATCATATATTCCGACTCTCTATCAAGCCTTGAGTTGCTGGCCTCAGCTCCTCAATATAAGTTGGACATTGACACTTATCATTGTCTCAGTATTATTGATAATCTTGCTTCAAGTGGCATAAAGACTTATTTTCAGTACATTCCTAGCCACTCTGGCATAAGTGGTAATCATCAGGTTGATGAAATAGCAAAAAATGCTATAAATATTGGCCAGCCAAGTGGGAGACCAATCCCAATTAGAGATATTTACCAATGGAGGCTATCAGATATTAATTTTAATAAGATTAATCCTATCCTTTCCCCCTTTCCCAATAAGTATCTTTCTAAAATTTATCATAGAATTCGTTCTGGAACAAATGGACTAAATTTCCTTGCATTCTCATATAAGTTTTCTAATTTAAGTGGTTCAATTCCCCTGTCCCCTCTTTGCAGGCATTGTAATATGAATAATGAAACAATTGACCATTGCCTATTTAAATGTAATATGCTGACGTCTGCACGACATACCTTGCTTTGTAAACTGTTAAAATGCTTTAAACACCACAAAATCTCACTATCAGCCAAGAGCCTAGCCAACTATACCTGCACACAGAGCACAGAAATCGATATCTATCATCTTATATTTGAACTCCTTAAGTCAAAAGATCTACTGAAAGATATCTGAGAATATCTAATAAATAAGAGACAACCAAGACAGTAGCTCTGTAGCCCACAGAGTGAAGCAAAAAGAAGAGGGCTAAATAGTACCAACTGAATAGCCCGCCTGCTGTGAATTAGAAGAAGAAGACTATTTACTCCTGAATTCAGTTTGTTTGATTTACCTTAGCTGTAGCACATTTGTTAAAAGCACATACTGACAATTTTTGTTGGACCAGGAGTAGTATATTTTTGGTTTTCTCTTTATATCATGTCATTAGCTAAGAAATTATTCTGAGGAGAAGTTACTTGCCAAATAGATGGCTAACAAAAGTGTTTATAGGATAAGTTTGTTTCTAGCTACTTGGATAAAGAAAGTATTGTTGGGGAAAAGTTGCTAGTCTACTAGTTGGAAAATAAATTGTTTTCTAGGGCAATGTTTGTTTCCAGCTAGTTGGCTAAATTAAGTGTTGCTGAGGAGAAGTTATTAGTCAACTAGTTGGAAAAATTAAGTGTTGCTGGGGAGAAGTTAGTCAACTAGTTGGAAAAATAAAGTTTTGCTGGGGAGAAGTTACTAGTCAACTAGTTGGAAAATCAATCGTTTTCTGGGGCAATGTTTCTTTCCAGCTAGTTGGCAAAATTAAGTTTTGCTGGGGAGAAGTTATTAGTCAAATAGTTGGAAAAGGAAAGTTTTGCTGGGGCAACATTTATTGTCAATTAGTTGGCAAATTTAAGTGTTGCTACAGAGAAGCTATTAGTCAACTAGTTGGAAAAATTAAGTTTTGCTGGGGAGAAGTTATTAGTCAACTAGTTGGAAAAATTAATTACAAATTCTAAAATGAGACAAAAATATTTCTCTAGAAAAGAAACAAAGACACATAAATGAAGGAACATACACAATTTATGTCCATTAAATGTAAGATAGAAATGAACAAAACTTCAAATATGCATCCGTTTTCCTTAAACAGACAGGTGGAATAACCCTCCAAGCTTTGACAAATTTAATCGCACTTTTAGGACCAGGTATAACACTAATTATCCTGGGAGTTAAAACAAAAAATCCCTGGCTTCAAAGCCCAATATATAACTCAAAATATATCTCCGATTAAGAGGGAGACAGGGAGAGAGAGATGGAAGTTGTAACACAATAGTAACAATAGTGATAATTAAATTTAAAAAAAACCATAACATATTTTATGCTATTCAGAATAAATTATAACTATTATTAGTCAACTAGTTGGAAAATGAATTGTTTTCTGGGGCAATGTCTGTTTTAGCTATTTGGCAAAATTAAGTTTTGCTGGGGAGAAGTTATCAGTCAACTAGTTGGAAAAATTTAAGTTTTGCTGGGGAGAAGTTATTAGTCAACTAGTTGGAAAATGAAAGTTTTGCTGGGGCAACATTTATTGTCAACTAGTTGGCAAATTTAGATTTTTCGTATATAGATGTGCCAAATTTTCCAACTAGATTACTAAAATGTTTTTAATTATAAGGAAATTGGATAATACCATTCTATATAAGCTTATAAACTAATTTTTTCCAATACTCAAAGAGTGGATATCCCTTCAAAATACCTTCTTAGGACATACTTTACCCTGTAGATCAATTCCTGAAAGTTTCATTTTCCTAACCTAACCCCTTTTCAAGATAGCCAAAATTAGCTAAAGTAGAATTTTACCCAATTTTGTTGTACTTCATTTAAGCAGAAGACCTATTTTACAAGGTTTCACTTTTATAACACATAGATTTTTAAAAGTCAGGACCCCCTAGAGGGAGAGGAAGAGTAGAGGCAGGTACTTCAAAATGCCTTCCCAGGGCATACTTTAGCCTGTAGACCAATCCACGAAAGTTTCACTTTTCTAACCTTAGGCTACCCAAAGTAGCTAAAGTAGAATTAAAGCTTGAATCTAATCTTAGAAAATACTGTCTAATCTTTGACACAGGTTCTTAAAGTTAAAAACACATGTCCTAATCACAGATACAGTCAACCTTGGATAGATTTAATTTAAGACAAGTGTTGTGAAACAGAATAATTGGGTTTAAATAGGGTATTGTGTAGAGGTAACTTTTGTTTAAATTCAAATGTGAAAAAGCCAGATGTTTTCCAAGAAAGTAGCTTGCCAATCTAGTCTGATATAGTTATAACCATCAGTCAGTCACAACTGTCTAGCCTTATACAAATAATGTCAAAGATGAGGAGCCTGCTGTCTATGTATAGGATAGATACTTTTGAATCAGAATCCCTGGCCAAGTACTGAGGGTCTTACCCTAATGGTGCAGCAAGATTCCTCTTTTAACTAAAGTTAGAGCTGTAGATGAGAAGCATTTAACTATTTTGTTAAGTAGTTAATAAATATGGGGAAAGTTTAAATTACAGAACTAGCCCAGAAATAGACAGACCTTTAGAGCCAGAATTGCATTTAGAGCCTAAGACCAAATATAACATTCATGTGAGTCAAAATGAACTTAACCTCCATGCCCCCAATGTGTAGATATATACCCTGAGTTGTATGTATAACCTAGCCCATATATTGGCACATAAGAAGGGTAGGGATAAATTTTTATTTTTAATGCAAATGAATGTTATATTTGGCAGGGGCAGATCCAGAGCAAAATCTTGGGAGGGGGGGAGGGTCCAATGTGATAAGGGTGATAATAAGCAAAAACTGGGAGGGGGGCTGCCAGTGTGACAAGGATGCCTATAGTTGGCAAAAATGACAAATTTATTTAAAAAAAAGAGTGAAACAGAAAAAAAACAAGAAATGAGGGTGTCAGGAAAAATTATGGGGGACTGGTGGTTCCCCTGGTCCCCCTGGATCTGCTATTCATTTTTGGATTCTGACTCTAAAGGTATGTCTATTTTTTTTTAGCTAGCTCAGCAATTTAAACTCCCCCATATTTACCAAGTAGTTTAGCAAGGCTTGGTGAATGAAACTTTCTGAGGAGGAGAAGGTCATTTAAAGTGTTGATAACAGCCTGTTATATAGACTCATCTGAGGGAAATATTAGCCTGTAGTAACAAAAGAGCAGTACCGCTTAATTTCACAGTCAACTCTATATTCAAATATAATAGTTGTTAGGCTACCATGAGAATATAGCCTCATCCACCCTAATAGGGTGAGATATTACCCTAAATATTATATTTTACCATTTTTTTCATTGCTTCAATAAATGAATTTGTTTTTCTTTAGTGAGGATTTGTTTTCTTAATACAGTCTAAAGGAAAATAAATAAATATATTATTTAAATGAAAAAATCATAGATGAAACTAGAAGAAAACATGAAAATCTGATTAATAGGGCATTAGCCCTAATGCTTTCACAGTGCCTAGTTGGTAAATTTACATTTTTTTCATTTAATTGATTTTGGAAAAAAAGTTAATACATCACTTAACATCTTTTTCATGCTCTATTAAATACAACAATCTAGTGTAAATTCTTTTTTGAGCCCTTAAAAGGGCTTAAAACAACACATAGTATAGTGACCAAAAGTTTAAAAATATATTTCTAATAAAAACTGTCTCGTAAAAAAAAAATTGTCATATGCTACTGATTCAGTAATAGCAATTATTATTTCAGTTATTCTTAATAGTAAGATGTTGTTTTAAAACAAGTTTACAGGAATTTTAAAAGAGCCCAGAACCCCTTGAAAACAGCAAAACAAAGGTACATAATTTTTGAACAGTCTAAACAAGAAATTTACACCCTCCAGCTTGAACAGCAAGGGAAATCACGTTTTTGCATGGGCAGTACTGATGTGTCCTAACTTTCTTTTTTTGTTTTGCTTTTTTTTGTGGCTAGTAGGGCACTAAAACATCATAGCAAGACGTTTTAGGGCTCATTTAAAAGCTAATTTTTATATCTAATTAGTTTTTAACTAATCTTAACTTTACATCATAGTAAAAAAATAATAGACAGGGTAATAAGTTACCTTTTGGGGCCCCATTAAGATCTCAAAAGAGAAATTGCCTCTGAACAATTATTATATTTAGAAAGAGCATAATAAAGGCATCAAATGATCTATACATTTTCTTCCTAGCTACATTATATAAATTTACTACCTAACCTTTAACAAACATTTTAATTAAGACATAGCTTTCATAAACATAGACTGTAGGTTCCTAATCCTGGATATGATGTCGAAATGTTTAAATAGTTATGATTGGGCTAGTTAGGATTGGCTGACTACAATATAAGAAAACTTTGTTTCTTAACATTTAAACCTATACAAAAGTTACCGTTATATCCTAGCCTATTTAAATATAGTTTTTAATCCTGTCTAAAGCATCACATCATCATGAAATAATGAGAAAATTGATAAATTTATTATTTAAATGATAAAATCATGGATGAAAATAGAAGGAAATTATAATAATCTGATTAATAGGGTAATCAGAGGTAATTAGTATGGTAAGAGAGTAATAGGGTAATACTAAGACAATGCCTTATCTTTGACAAACATTTTGATTAAGAACTATGTTTTGTAAACATAGACAGTAGGTTCTTAATCTTGGATGTGATGTAAATATTTTTAAATATTTGAGATTGGCTGGTAATCGGGAGTGGGCTAGTTAGGATTGGTTGACTGCAATATAGGAAAACTTTGTTTCTTAACATTTAAACTTTAACCAAAATTAACATTATATCATAGCTTATTTAAATAAAAGTATTCTTCTCTGCAACACTTGCCTTGGATTGGATATATCCATGGTAGAGTATATCTATGGTTTTGTTTTTGTGATTAGGCTCTACTGTTGACTATCAGTACCTTTAAAACTGTCAGTATTGCACATGGTTAAAATACTCAAGCTAGTTACATGACCTGCTTATTAAATTTTGACAAATACAATGGTAAAACAACCCACTTTGTGTGTGGTATAATAGAGATTTGAAAGTGATTTAATTGCTGTAGTGGTGATTAATTGTGTAACTTTTAGGTATGTTACCATAGAAAGTTTCCATATATTACAGAGCATGTATTTTGTTGTTACAATATTTTGTTGCCGTTTTGTATATACCCTGTAAGTATATGGCCTCATAATAAGGGGGGGGGCAATTATCATGCTTGTAACCATTATATTTGGAAATAGTTTTGATTAGGGAATTATGTGGTACTGCTGCTACTACCATTAATTTCAACCCCCCCTAAAGCACCAAGCTTCCTGAGGCCTACACAGCTGCACACACTCATCTTCCACCCAATCTACTCAAAGCTTGACTTTTTACCTCCTTCCATAAGATCCCAATTTTATTTTAATACGACCTCTTCTCCTCCCATTCAGGGACAACCTACTTTTCATTTGGCCCCGGATTGATGGGCTGAAATCATAATCTTTGGCAATCTTCTTTATCTATAAAATATTGCCTAGCCATCTTAACGTTTCTGTCTTTGTAGCCCTAGTAAGGAGGATCAAGCTTATTGTTTGATATACAGCAAGTCAAATGGGTACCCACGACTTTCCTTAGACAATTCCTATGTAAAACATTTAACAAATTCTCCTTAGCCTTTCAAAGCACCAATTTTTACAACCAAAAATGACTGTTCTCATTACCATAGCTTTCAATATTCTAATCTTGGATTGCAAACTTATCCTCCTATTCTTCCAAACTTTTTTTTAACTGTGAGAAAAAAAACCTGGGTCTAGGCTGTTCTACTTTTTACATCTTCACTACAACCACCATCTTTGCTAATAATACTACCCAGACAAACCTGTCCTTGAGCCAGCATTACAAAGTTGGCATCATCTATTTTGATATTCACTGTATGACTAGTATCTTTTATGTCAACTTGGAATAGCATAACAAATACTTTTTTTATGAAAGTTTTAAATATAATACTTTAATACTATCTGATATTAGACTAACCAACTGTCAGGTTTTATTCAATTAATTAGCAATTTTAATGTTCCTTAACATTCTTAAACACATGCAAGCTGTTAATTTTTTCAAACAAGTGTCATCAGTTCACCTTGCATTTTGAATTTGCTGCTTGAATTTATTACCTTGAAATTACCTTAAATTGCATTTTACTCAGCTAATCTATCACGCCCCAAACTGTGCATCGCAGTTAGGCCAACCCCATGGTTGGAGAAAAATTTGTTTTGCTGCCTAGTATTAGCACGTTTTTGGCATAGTTTCAGGGGTTGCCCTCTTGTTCTTGAAAAACTGTCTATCTGGAATAGGTTTGTGATGATATTGTGGTAACGTGGTTCTTATAGTATTTAGGGGATATTGTGGTAGATGCCTTTATTCTCCCTTTATAGGGGAGATAAACTCTGGCCCTAAGGTAATTAAACTGTGGTAGCGTGCCTTAGGCTATGACCGGACTAATGAGGCGTACCAGCTGGGTATTTTCGAGGGACTATATGAAGATTGAAGAGAGGTTGGCTACAACACAATACTTTTATTCAGTTAACATATACTGATACAAGGTTTGATAATACATATATATATTCTACTGGGACTGGTTGTCCCAAGTAGACCACAAGTCTCAGAAAACTTTAATAATATATAGTAAGAAACTTAGACACTCAAAATAATCCGACAATATTCCAAGGTATTTCTAATGAGATAATAAACGGGCAGAGGTTCGCCCTGCAAGTCAAAGAGTTTCCACCTCAGTCTCAAAATCTGAGTATATATATGAAAAACTAACCGCATCCTTCCAGTTCATTGACATACTTAGCCAGGAAATTGGTTATTGAGCAAGTTCCCTCCAAGCTTTGGTTTATAAAACATTTTTGGTTTATAAATTTTCACATGTTTTTCCCATACAAAGGATTTTCACATATTTCAATAATGTAAGCCATTTAGGCTATGTAGCACATTCTCTAGGCCTAAATTAAGTTCTGGTTTTATCTCACTTTCTGATGAAACTTGTAGTAAAGTTTTTAAAACTGCATACAGTTTCCAAAAATATCAGTTGATCAGGTTTGGTTTGGTTTCTGATGGTATGATATGTTAGTATCAGGATACATTTGAACTGGCTTCGAAATTTGTTACTTTCCAAAAATGCGTCAAAAAATGGTTGAAAAAATGGATCCGAAAGGATGTTACGAAAAATTTGATTTCCAAAAAAAGCTAAGGCTGTATCTAAAATAAATATTCACATTAGAATACACATAAAGCATTAAGTGTTACATATATAGTAAAAAGAAACACTCAATTTTGTAAAGTTTAATTACTTAGGATATTTAACTACTGGTTAAAACTTAAAGCATTTAAAAAAATAAAACACGGTATAGACTAGCATTGGAATTAATTCCAATTAGTGTTTTGTTAATTGCTTATAAAGTATTAATGTAGAATACTTCTTGAATGATATAAAAATAAAAAACACAAATACTCAACATTTAATTCACTATATTTACATGGATAGTTTAGGTTATATATATATATATATATATATATATATATATATATATATATATATATATATATATATATATATATATATATATTATATATATATATATATATATATATATATATATATATATATATATATATATATATATATATATATATATATATATATATATATATATATATATATAATATATAATATATATGTTAACAGAAGTTATGTTGATACATGTTAAAAACAAATAATAATTATGTACCCTAATAATTTATTTAATCACTGCAATATTTGTTCTTTGTACAACTTTTAAATAAGTCCGTCAAGTCTTTTATATGATAAGTCTTAACTGCAATTAAAAAAAAAAAAAATCAACCCTAACGAATAGATTTATACACTATAATTGAGAACTGTGATTAGCCTCTATATAAGGGCTTGGCGATAGTTCATATAACATGACTTTGCTATTAAAATTTCTATATTTCTATTTTTTTTTTACGATAACAATTACATGTTTATAAAAGGTTTTCAAAATACATTTATAACTGTATATATTTTCTCAATTATATTTGCTACCACTATATATTTTACATATACGACTATATACATTTTCTTATCTTTGTTTTACAACTATAGTTCTATTTCGAACCAATTAGTGTCATTAACTGTCATTAGCTTACTATAGGCCTGTTTGTTTATTCAAACTTTTGAGCTTTTTAATTTTTTTGAATTTTCAGGTGATTGAGACAGTTACAAAAAATGTATTTGTCTGTAATCTTTTTTTCAGCTTTAATGTCCTTTTGGGACAATGCTCCAGTTACAGCTTAGATCTGATAAACTAAAAATTTTTGCTGTTCACCTTATACCTGTTATGTCATTATCAATTGACTCGTGCCTGTACTCTGAAGCTTTTCTTACCAGGGCTGCCCTCTGGTAGCTCCTTAGAACTTTCCAGGTCCTTTTGTCATCGGCTACAGCTAAAAGGACTATTATGAACCTGCACACACAATAATTAATTATTTATAGTATTGCCACACTTTTTGATTTGTGGCCACAGTTTTCTCTTGGGCTATTCTGTTATCAAACAAAGTGGCCCTTGTGCAGAAAAATATACCTGGCCTTCTTGGCACACAGTAATTTATTTTTAGACATACAAGTGACAATGACTATTTTCGCTTTAACTTCCCAACTTTTAGTGGTCTTGTCTTAAGTTTCAACTTCAACTTAGGTCCTTAATGCTATTATGTGCCTACTTCCAATTTTTCATGTCGTGTTAGTCATTTTTCCGAAAACGACTCCCACCTGACAGAGCAAAATTTTTCCTGGCTACTTGGAGCATGTCTACTTGGCTCCATAGTATTAATGCTACTTATTTTGTACTTATTTAGTACAATTATTTCGTCTAGTTTCGTTCGGTCAGTTTCAATATGCACGTATATCAGAGTTTAACTGACTCCGTTCGTTTTTTCCCCTTCAATTTCGTCTGGCTATATTTTCAACTTGAACCCTTTTTTTTGATTATTTCAATGAATTCTAAGGGTTTTTTCAAGTCTTTTTCGGCTTTTTCAGTATTATAGGTATCTTTTAAGCCTATATTTATATGTTTCATGTTCTATTCCATAACTTTTACAAGTTTTAATGCTGATTGCCATTCTAGGGTCAAATTCATTCTCTCCTTATTTTTTTAAGAGGTGGGGGGGGGGGGTGTCTATTGTTGCAACCTGTATTGTTTTTGATTTTTTTTTTTAATTTCTTCATCCGAAAGTGTTTGTGCTGGAAAAGTACTGTATTTTTTCAGCTGATCTTTAGAACACTTTTATTTAAGTTTTGCCCCGCATTTGCTAGTTCTCATTTCTTCATAAAAATGCAATTTTTACGATATACTGGTTGTCAGTTTTATCCTAGCTTTAATTACTATTTTATTTGCCAAAGAAAGAGAGACAATAATTCCCTTGGCAAGGCTAAATAACTTTGAATTCGGTACTCATTATCTGTGGTTTGTTGATAAGCTTGAATCTGGGAGAATTTAAAGAATGAATTTCTGTTCAGTACTGCGAGTTTTTTTGTTGTGCAATGTTATATTTTATTTTCAAAGAAAAATTGGATACGTTTAGTCTGTGTTAGGGTTCAACGGATTGGGATTTGGGTGTTTGGGTTGGCACAGGTGAAAACCAATTGTTTAAACTAGGGTTCTCCTGTGCCAGTTCGTTTTCTCAGATTCAATACATCGCTAGAGTTAAAATTAATACCTTGAACTATTATTGTGGTTTGCTTGTGATGATGGGGTTATTTTTTGGCTTATTCTTAATGGATTTTGTCGTTGGCTTTTACCTCCTGGTAAGTTTTTAGGTTATAATTTATTTTTATATTGCTTTTCGTTTCTTTTACATCGCACTTTTTTGCTTCCTAAGCTTATTCTAAGTTTCGCTTAAATCTTTATAGCGCTTAATTATTGTCGTTAATTTGTTTTTCTTTTTACCAAAAATTATTATATTAGACTATAACTAATTATAATAAGATTACAGTTAGCCTATACATGTCCGGATTTATGTAAACTCTCGCTGTATTTTCCTATTATTATTTTTTTTTTAATTCTTCAAAACAATTTTTTTCAAATTCGACTGGAACTGCCACCTCAGAGAGTCAAAGGTCAGTAGATGCTTCGCATTTACTTAACAACGAGAAACCAGTAGTGATTTATCTCACTCCAAATTTGCTAGCTTCCAATGACCCTATTTCAGTAGACTACCTTCCTTTTTTATGACCCCCCAAAATATTTTTTTCAATATACATATTGAAAGAATCGCCTTTTAATGCTGATTCTAAATATGTGTAATTTAATTAGTTTCACTACACCTATTTAAAAGTTACGAGGCAATGATTAATTTCTTTTATGAAACGTAATTCTTTTGGACGAGTCTTGTCAGAACACGATTCGCGAAGTTTTATTTTGTCCCGGAGACAAAATTTGTGCATGAAGCTATGATGTCACTTTAGATCTGAGTTCTATTTTTTATCTGGGAACTTTTGAGTCTCTAGGCTATAATTTTTTTTGAGTTTATTTTCTGCGTGACAGTAATAATTTTTACTGGCGAGATATATTATGAAGGAAACTTTGACGTTATTTACATGCCGATTAAAGGAAGAAAAAAATATAGATATTTCTTTAGAGGCTCTTTACTCGTTTTATTTATTTTATTTTTTTTGGCTATCATTATTTTATTCAAATATTAATCGGCTGGGAGCTACGCTTGTTCTCCCTTTCTCCGCTTCCTGGTCAAAATTTTGGATTCCAAATTTTTGTTTATTTTCTTTATAATATTGACAAGTTTTTCCGTGGTCTCTATGATGTGGGTCACAAGGTTCTGAACTCGAGCACGGTTTTGTTGCTTCGTCAAATGTCTTTAATCTTTGTTCCTCATGACGTTTGACCTTTTTCATTAGGGATTTAGCTACTTGTGCTGCTGAAGAAGGAACTTGTTGTTGCCCTTCTGGTTTCTTTACTTTTCTCCACAATTTCTCTCTTAAGGAGGTTTTTCTTAACGATGGCCCAGGCTTAGTTATTTCTGTTTCTGAAGAAGAATTATCGGCGTCACATTCTGTTAGATCGCGTCTGGTAGATGGCGTTTGTTCCAAAAGCCATTTTTGTGTTAAGACTGTAGGTGAGTCTAATGTATGAAAATCAGATAATTCATTGGTTCCTTCCAATTTTTCTTCCTCTTTAGATTTAACCTTTGGTTTATCACGTTTTAAACCATTAGGTTGTGTTTGAGGCTCTTCTCTATCGCTTTCACCGCTAGTATCCGATGAGCATCGAATATTTCCCTTTTTTCTCTTGTTTGTTGTGGAAAGTTTGTAGCCAAGACTGGGCTAAATACTCTTTCCACTCCTCCCAACCGTTGCGGTCGTTAAAAAGGTTATAGAATTCATATGGATATATAGGTATAGAATTCATTTGATATATACTGGTGAAATTGTTTCCTCTATTTCTTCGTCTGAAGGAATAGGCTCTGATTTCCATGGTTTTGAAAAAAATCCTTTTTTCATTCTATTATGGTGTACTACTTCTTCCTTTTCATTATACTGATGTTTTAGAACATAAGTTAAGTTATTTGGTAGAATTTTTACAATCCTGTAGGGCCCATCCCATTTCGGTTTTAACTTTTTTGTCCCTTCCAGGTTGGTTTTGTATACATAGACCAAATCTTCTAAACAATAATTTGTCTTATTTTTGCTTGTTCTGTCATATTTTTCTTTTTGTTCTGTTTTCGCGTCTTCCAAATTGTCTTTAACTTGTTCCATAGCTTTTTTCATTCGCATCACTATTTCTTGTTTATATTGGTCCAGATTGTAATATATTCTATCGTTTTGTATTTCATCTAAACAAATCTGGGATCTCTTAGATGTTGTAAAAAAATGGCGTTTCTTTTAAAGAACGTGAAAAAGCCGTATTTACTGCAAAAACTACGAATGGTAGGTGTTCATCCTAATTTTCATTCTCCTCTCTTGCGTGTATCCCCAGCATGTAAGATAATTCCCTATGTTTAAGTTCAACCTTTCCATTAGTGGATGTCATATAAGACGAGGTAAACTATCGCTTAACCCCCAAATATTCTGTAATTTCGTCTAATAATTTGGCTCTTAAACATGGCCCATTGTCACTAAGTAAAATTCTAGGAAAAATTTCGTGCTCCAAAAATAGGCGATTGACTAAAACTTTCGCAATGGTTTTTGTCTTTTCGTCTTTAATTGGAAAAGTGTATAAATATGAGTTGAAGTGGTCAACTACGGTAAGTACACACCTGTTTCCTTTCCTGGAAACTGGTAAACTTCCTCCTGTTCCCCAAATATCTATTGACATTAATTCTCCTACCCCTGAAGGGGTGCGGTATAGACCTAATTCAGCCCTGGGGGTCTTTGGTGGCGACTTTTGTTTGGCACACTCTTGGCAGCTTTGTATGAAAGCTTTTACTTTTGAGTACATTTTTGGAAAATTATAATTTCCTTTTAGCCTCCCAATAGTTTTTGCTTCTCCCATGTGACAGCCAATAGTTGCGTGTGCCATCTGTAAAATTTCCCCTTCCAGTGATTTTGGAATTACTGGAATAATTTTTAAGTCATTTTTTCTATATTCTTGCGATGGTCTGTAATATCTCACCAAAAGATTTTTACTTTCATCCAGATCAAAATCATCTAAGTCTTTCAAAAAATGTTTAAAGTGCTCTGGCAGTTCCGTTCCCTTTGATAAAAAGGAGTTCATCGCTAAAAAAAAATCATCTTTATCTTGATGATTCGAAATATTTTCATTAGATAGTATTTCTACCCCTTCCAGTTCGTTCTGGATGGTTGTTATCAAATTTCCTTCCGCATCAGGATTTCGTGACAAATAGTCTTGTAAAATGTCTGTACGGCCCTTTATATATATTGGGGTATATGAATATGCTTGCAGACGTAGTATCCACCGTGTCAGCCGTGCTGAAGTATTTTGCATCGTTAGTAGCCGAATTAATGATTTTTGGTCTAAGTGTAAAATAAATTTGTTTTCAAGTAAAAATTGTCGAAAATGTTCTGTAAAAACTACAACTGCTAGGCATTCTCTTTCAACCGTCGAATATTTTCTTTCTGCCTCCGTCAGCGACCTGCTGGTGTATTGGACTATTGATTTTACTCCTTCCGAATTTATGTTTAATAATATGGCTCCAATTCCGTACTCCGACGCATCTGTTTGTAAACAGAAGTCTTATGACAAATCTGGTAGTTTAAGTATTGGTGCCTGTAATAATTGCCTTTTTATTTCATCCAGCGCTTGTTTTGCGTCCGCTGGACATTCGAATTTACCTCATTTTTTCAAAAGGTTTGTCAAAGGTTGTGCTATTGTTGCATAATCTTTAATATGTCGTCTGAAATAGCTTAACAAACCACAAACTGATCTGCAGCTTTTTTGATCCTTAGGTGGCTGTAAATTTTCTATGACTGTAAATTTTTCTGGATTTGGGGAAATAGTACCTTGGTTTATCAGATGTCCAAGAAAAACTAGTTTTGGTACTACTATTTTTGACTTTTCTGGTTTTAATTTTAAACCTGCTTTTTCGAATTTTTCCAGTATTTTTCTAAGTCCGACTAAGGGTCTTCCAGGTTTTCATTAAACAAAATTACATCATCTAAATAAGCCAAGGTATCTCTTTTCCTTTCTGGTTCGTTATCTTTTACCACCAAATTCACTAGTCGACTAAAACAATTTTGACTAAATGATAAGCCAAAAGGCATACATTCAAATGTGAACGTTCTTCCATCGTCTAAGATTACTGTTGCTTTATGCTTTGTTTCTGGATCTAAAGCTACTTGCCAATATCCTGCTATTAAGTCAAAACTAGTGCAGTATTTTGTACCTCCCAGCGAATCCAAAATTGTATCAATTCTTGGTAATTTCATAACGTCTTTTACCGTGACGGCATTTAGCGCTCTAAAATCTATACTTTTTTCTATATTTTTTTTTTAAGAGTTGTTTGACAATATGTTGGAGTTAAGTAATCAAAATCTTGAAGAAACCTGCTCTGCCATTTATGGAGATGTAAAACATCGATTCCGAACTGGGGCCAAACCGTACAATACCAAGGTAAGATACCAATTCCTTTGGCAATTTGAACCTGTAGATCTAGATTTAATAGCCAATGTCCCATCTATTGTATCGCTATTAATTCCCCCTCCTCTAGGGTTTATCATATTGTTTCATTTCTATCAAAATTTTAGTCTTATTCACTTTGTATAAAGAGAGGATTTTATGAAAACAATTGAAAGGCTAATAAAAGCTCGTTGGGGAAATACAGAAAATGATGTCTCGTCACAACATACGTATAGGCCGTCGGATCGCTATGATAATTCTTTTTAAGGATCGATTGCAAAAGAACGAAGCGTATCACACCTTAAAAAGAAAAGCTACAACATGTGTGTCTTCTTCATCAGTGGGGGATGATGTCTTGTCACAAAATACGTATAGGCCGTCGGATCACTATGATATTTTTTTTTAAGGATTGATTGCGAGAGAATGAAGCGTATCACATCCTAAAAAGAAAAGCTAAAACATGTGCGTCTTCTTCATCAGTGGGGGATGGTGCGACATGCCGTAGGAGAGTTGAAGAGACGAAAATGGTGAGGCAAACAGTCTAAAGGAGGATACACAGGCAACTTCTATAACGGTGGGGGAGAGCCTGCCATTCTGTAGAAGAGATTTGGAAGGAATGGGTAACGGGAGAGAGTATCTCTCATGCACCCTAGTTTGGAAAGGGTAAGCCTTGGTAAAGGGGTCAAAACTAGCCGAACACTTCTGCGTTGAGAAAACTGGCAATCTTTCATGACTTTCCGAAGGGCCTCCTCCCCAAGGGACTCCTACCCCTTGAACGAGGTGAAATTCCCTTTCTTCCTCCCCAGGGTTTTCCAATCCAGCCTGAAATTCAATGCCACCTGACTTTTCCAAAACCCGTTGTGGTTTGAATTCTGTCCCAATTCTTTAAGAACGACTCCTGAAACACTATGTTCGTTTAATTAGAACAATAAGAAGCTTTTTTTAAAAATACTAAAAAAAACTTTATCGTAAAGAGCGTGGTATTGAGGAGGGGCAACCCCCCTCAAATACGTATTCGTTTGCAGTTTTAATGTTGCCCCTTACTTTCAGTTGAAAAAAACTTGTTTTTTTAAAATTTAATATTTAATATTTAATATATATATTAAATTTTAAAATTTAAAGTTTTTTAAGTTTTTTAAATTTTAATTTAATATTTAATATATATATATATATATATATATATTTATATATATATATATATATATATATATATATATATATATATATATATATATATATATATATATATATATATATTATATATATATATATATATATATATATATATATATACATATATATATATATATATATATATATATATATATATATATATATACATATATATATATATATATATATATATATATATATATATATATATATATATATATATATATACATATATATGTACATTATTAATTCTTTCTTTGAAGGATCCATTATTTGAGCGTCATTGCCAGTATATTGAAGCCAGAGTTAGTGATGTTTTTTCATGGATAAAAGGAGAAAACGACAATTTACCCAATGATTGTGAACTGAAGCGTCTGGATCCTGAAAAAATTTTGCCTACCTGGATTATAAGCATGTTCCTCAACTAGAATTGCCATCCAGAGACTTTGAAAAGGTATACAGGTCTAAATTACTTCATGGGTGCCGTCAGGATTTTGCTACTTAGTGGTTCAAACGGTTTAAAGGAGAGGAAGATGGTGTTCAAACATAAAATAAGATATTGTATAGTTATTATATAACCCAAAAGTAAACATTTGGAAATCATTCTCATATTTCGTGTTAGTTACTTAAAACCCTCGCTATGTAATTAATCGGAAACACAGGGATAATTGAAATATACTTGGAGGATGGCAGGATTTCAAGATCATTTGGGACGGGGAAGTGGTCAGAAGCACTGACTGAACTATCAACACGACAGCAAGAGGAAGTTACAATCGTTTTTAGTTTTAGTATGAAGTTAAGATTTGATGTTGAGCCACTATTATGTGTATACATAGAATCCTTATCGTTCTGTGGAAGCTTTCAGTAAAATTTTTGACCTGGGTTGTATATATCAAACAGGCTATAGTTCGTATCACCTGGAACAACAGGTAGGACCCTGCTATGGTGAAAATGCAAGAGACCTTGCAAGTTTACTACACGCTGTACTGTATCTCCACTCCTATCTTGTGTCATAATAGTCATTAGGAAGGTAAACTGGGTAAACAGTTACATCTAGTATTTTTACTAAGACAAAAAGTTCTGATGTAGTTAGGAGCGTAGGTAACAGCTTGGGGCGTCCAGGGATCGCATAAACCCAGAGGGGCTTCCTTTACCACAAGTTTTATCTACTACTCTATCCATCCACTTTGAATGAGCAGATCAAAGCCATTATCAGAGAGAAAATGTTCTTGTAGGCTTAATACATCGCAACAATGCATAGGCTGCCTTGAGATACACCATTTATTCAGCCCAGGGCAATTTATTTCTCAAGTAGCCATTATTAATGAGCTGATCATTTTCAATCTTTGTGGCTTCATGATACATTTATGGATAGCAAGGATGATCAGTTCTTCCACATAGAGCACGTTTTCTCGAAAACTGACGCGGATTATTTCGTGTGCTCTTTAGTGGCCCACTGCAGTTCGAGGCTTTTGCAGGTTTCTCACATCTATGGGGTTTGTGATCATAAGCCCGGCAATTGTAGCACTAAAGGGGGGACTTGTATTTGGAAGCAGTCAGATGCTCATAGCCAATAACAGGGGGGGGGGATCAATTACCCATTGCGGTTATACTTTGGTTTCATATTTTATAAAAAAAAAAATCTGGTCGTATGGATTTGAACAACTTCGATAAACCTGCCAATGAGGCTACGAATATCTTCACTAGCTGTTCCAGCATAGCGTAGTATACCAAAAAAGGCAAGTTTTTAGTTTTGCTTTAGCAGCTCGGCGTGTCTTCATTGTAGGATCAGCTAGAGCATTGATGGTACTTTTGTCGAACATAATAACCTGACGCTCATCTTTACTGGGCCTAAGAGCAACAATGCTTGAATCACTATCAACAATAAGGGAGTCCAGAGAGTCTTTACGGGAACTTGGATTGTCCAAAATCTTAAAAGGACTTTTAACACCGTAGAATAGAATATCTTTCTGAAGATACTGTCTCGGGTGACAGGGATGGACTCACTTCATCTTATGCTAACGACTAAGAAAAAGTTCGACCTTTTTTTAGCTGTCAAGATTTTGAATTTTTGTCCTTGATATCTTCATCCAAAAAACTATTCCTATCATTACTACTGTTTTCCCTTCTTAACTGCTTGATTAAATCGAAGTTCTTAATATGGCTATAGTCAGTTAGAATTAGCAGATTTTCTTAGGAGTTTCACTTTATTTAAAGGTTACTTTTAAAGCTATTTATGAAATGATTGAACTCTATTTCTGTGGATTTTGTGATAGTTGTATATTTTAATGCTTTAATGCAAAGTGTCAGGTAGTAAGCCAATTGTTTTGCTCTGTTTTTACAAGAATTTGTGAAATCGTACAATAAGAGAAAGATCCGTGGATCTTCCTAGCCATTCACCAAAATTGAAATTCAGGAATTTTATAAAAAAAACATTGTGGTGTAATATTCAGCATAATTCTGACCACTTCCAAAATATTTCATATTTTTAAATTATTTTATATATAACGTAGGCTATTTTCTCGGGAGCACTGATCAGTGCATCTTTGTGGTGTAATTTTGTTTTATATTAAGTTATTTGGAAGACCTGTACCTTCCAGAAAATAGTCGCCCACCCTGGAAAACCCTCTGATCCCCCCTTCCAAGGCTTGGACATATGCACTTTATGCGGTTTGTCGTATTACTGACATGAATTAGAAAATATATGTACTTTGTTACCTTAGTGTACTTTGTTATTGGTTTGTTATTTTGCTTATTTTAAATATCTTAGAGGAAAAGGCGCTTTTTGTTGATGTCGTAACAGTTTGATGGAACTCATCAACCTTTTTTAAAGCTGAAGGGAGGAGAAGGGGAGCCCGAGGAAAGTTTTCAGCGGGGGTGACGGATTTAAAAGAGACATTTATGTTATGCTAATAGCTTCTTCAGACTTGACAGAGTAATGATTTTGAAATTTAGAAATTTTAATGGATGAATTTCCTCTTGGCAGAACATCTAGGCCTTAACAAAACTATAAACGATTTCGGCTACCGTTCTATAGCTCTTTCGGTTTGTTTGCAGTGTTTTCCAAAATACAGACTATGTACGAGTTGTACGAAAAAGGTACTAAAGTTATGTTTTAAGCCTTTTTACTTGGTTATGAAGACAAGTTAAAATAACCATCAAATACAGCCTTCCCCCCTATCTAAAAAGAAGAAGAAAAAGAAAACTAAAGTTGACCCAGGGGCTTTTGAACTAATTTCTCCTTGTTTTTTTTTTCAATATTATGTCAATTAAATCTTTATTTATAATCTAGTATTTAAGCTGGGATTTTGTTGGATTGCATGAGAGAGGAGCAAATGAGTCTACGCTGTGGTTGGGCACTAAAGGTGCGCACACACCGCTGCATTCTGATTCATATGGCTATAATGTTGTACACCAGATACATGGCAGGTAAATACAATCCTTTTCTTTTTTCCTTTTTGTTTACCAAGAGTGATCAAATATTTTACTACCTTAATCTATAGGCCTGTTTGAAATTCAAACCTGACAGTGGTCCCTATAAGTAAGATTATTGTCCCTATGAGATAAGATCAATTGTTTTAAGGACCAAACTGGGCAATCAGGAATAGGCAATAACCTAATTTAATTTCTATTTGAAAGTTAACTATAATCTCCATAGCCCTTATAATTCCATTAGAAAGAGTTTAGGTTAAAGCTAAGTTTAGGAACGTTGAAGCAGCTCTTTCCGGTGAAAATAGCTGTAATTTGTGTGAACAATCTTAAGAAAATAAAGTAAGTTTAGCATCAATAAAGTCTAGCTGGTTGTTCTCTTCCAAACTTTGTTTTTTAAAATTTTTCAGGCGTTTTTATTTTGTGGAATTCCATCTCCGCTCCAGTAAGTTTAACCTTGTGAACTGTGTTTATTTGTATGATAATTCTAGTGGTAATTAGGAGGTTCTGCATAAGTTTTCACTGGGGACGTTTTGTTATCGAACCTTCAGGAGAAGATCGTTTTTTCGCATAACCGAGCCTTTGCCCTAGTTATTTTGTCTCGTTCTAATTTTTGATTCATGCTGTGAGTCAATCCGAAAAGAATTTACCATTCTACTCTGTTTCAAGGAATTCCGTATTTCTTCTTCTATTAGTGAATATACGGTCTGTAAAATGCTGAAAACGTTCACAGTATTGAACAAATGTTGTATAAATTCATAGCATTTTTCTGTCTTTAATTCGTTTTGGTCTGAAAGTTTGAAATTGAAACTGGTCAAATATTCAATTGGCTCTAAATCTTGGCTGATTAAGAAAATTTTATTACATCCAAATTTTGCAAATTAAGTAATATCAGAAAAAAATATGTATGATTAGTAAACAAAAATATGCATCTGTAAAATAATCTTTAAGGCGCTTGTTAAGGAATAATCTAAGAATAAGGGGAATTGTAAATAGATATATAGGTTTATTTAACAATTAAGTCAACGATAAATCTAAAGAACAAAAGGCAAATACGTTATCATGTTCCCCAGTCAAAGCTAGTGTCTGGGAACGCAGGAAAAAGAAAAAAAAACTTACTAAAAAAGAAACAAAACGAAGGCCGAGGAAAAAACCAAGCCCAAGCTAAGTGCCATGCACCAGAAACGTTACCAACATCACATTTCCAATGTAGCCCAGAGCAGTAAAAAAAACAAAAAAAAAACAAAAAAACACACAGGTAAAAAAATTTATTAAAAATAGTAAATAAAAACCAGAAAAATTAATGAACAAAAAAAGAAAAAATAGGGATACCCTAAAATTAGAAAAAAAAAAAAAATGAAGCTATCAAACGAGGGGCACTTTTTAGCCGACTCAGGTATTCCAGAGGCAGAGTATTATTGAAGGCCAATCTTTACTGATAGAGTCCGAATGTAGGTAGATAGAGTGAATAGAGTCCGAATGTAGCCAGAAAGAAGGTGATGAGTAGAATCGACAGAGACAATTGACGGACTAGCTCTGAGGGCCGCAGGAACAGCACCGTGTAGTTGAAGAAAAACGAAATATACTCACGAAAGAATATAAAGAGGAGTCCAATCAACTAATACTTTATTAACAAAATAATTTGTTTCAAGGATCAGGTTCTTCGATTTGTTATGTATCTAAGAGGGTGGTATCAGAAAGGAAGAAAAGGTACCCATTAGGTAAGAAAAGGAAGAAAAATACCCAAATAGTAGGGAAATAACAGACGTAAGAGTGAATTAAGCAATAAAACAAAATTTTTAGAATGGAACCGGGAAAATGTGTTTAAGCTTCCTAAGAATTGAAAGATTCCTTGATTTCTTCACTTTAGTCAGACTAATATGATGCATTAGAGAGCTGTTCTCATTAAGAAGAATATATAGGAACTGGACAAACCGATCACTAGGTCGACTGAGATAACCCGCTGAAAAATGAATCTCAGGCAGTGGGCAAGTCAAAGGAATTCACGAGAGAATGAAAATGCTTGACTTAGCAATATCTATGGTAGGGAATTAACGTCGCCGTATAATTACCCTTTCAAAGAAAACACTTTGACACGGATCCTAGGCTATGTTCTGGCGGCAATACCAATGGCGCTGTCTTCAGTAAAAGCAGCAGGAGTGTCCTCATCTATTGATGGATATAGCTATTATAGATATTATGGTATGGGTAGCTTATAGGTGCCTTCTATCGTGCATTTAAATGGAACTCTTACCCGAAGTTTCGAAGATTTTACTGAAGCTCGACGGGAAATACCCTATATTTATTGATGCATGCCGTAATGAAAAAGGAAATCATAGACGGGAGTGCATATTTTTGGATGTCAGGTGACCGTAGATAAAGGTTTGGGTAGAATGGTACACATCAGAAGTGTTATCCCCCATGAAGTTTGAACCTTCGACCAGTTTGTAATAAGTTGAGATGTCTTATATATTTTTCCCATCCTTTTGAAATGAGTAGTGACCCTCTAAGTTGGGGGACTCAAACGATGCGGGAAAAACACGATTATCTGAGTATGAGGCGCTTGATTTGAGGAGCTTCTAGAGAACACAAACGTCATTTTAAATGAGGCTGTGCATTAGGCAGGAGCGTATCCAGGTTTTTGCTCGGGGGGGGGGGGGGGTTACAAAAAAACTAAAATACCGCAACAGAATTTGTTTTTATGCATTTTGTCATATTTTTGCGAGTCGGAAAAAAAATTCCCGGGGGGGGGGTTCAAACCCGGTAATACCCCCTCCCCTTGACAGGCCTTGGCAGTAGGCTAGTTTACCTTGTCAAGTAATATTACAAATCATATTAAAGGTATTATGAAGCTCGGAATTTAAAAGTTGCGAACTAATATATCACCTCAACTTATCAAAAATATATCCAATAAGGCTTCAGGATATTTTCCTTACCAATACTATTAAGTTTTCACTTTGAATTCTCATTTTTCTTAAAGTTGTTTAATTACGTACCTATTTCAATAGTTTCGCTGTAATCTTTTAAAATTTGTGCAAGGATACAACTGACACTGTTTCTTACTGTTCGTTTCTAAGCCTAACGGTAAATTTTGTAGGTATTTTTACATAAGAAGTTGGTCCATTTTAAAGAAGTTGTAACTTTTTTTAAAATCTGAAGTTGTAAAAAATTTGATCGTTGGTTTCTGTAAAGCGGTGTTCACATGCGTTTCTAGCTAGAATCCCATGTCTAGACACGTGTCTAGCCAGACTTCAATGTCTAGGCAACGACCGTTCACATGTAAAATTCGGTGCTTAACTAGACACGCTAGACAAGGCGCTTGGCTAGACTTAGAGTTCTAGACTCTAGAACTCAATTTCTAGTATTTTCGGTTACAACCAATCAGAATGTGTCAAGTTCTACTTTTTTCATCATGTATGTTTACATTTTTAAACTGAAGTTTAATTTTTTTTCTCATTAATTGTTTTTTTTTTTCATTTTAGGCACATATGCAACACCAGACGTAATAATGAAGCACACTAAGGCAATTGTTTGGCTTATCTCATCCATTATCTTGTGACAGTAAAAATAGGGATGACAATTTAGAAAGTTTTGCCCGCATAAGCTCTCTTGATTGGCTAGAAATGACAACTGTAATCCAGTTGAAACTAAATTTGTAGTTTTAGCTAAGCACCGAATTTTACTTGTGAACAGTCGTTGCCTAGACATTGAAGTCTGGCTAGACACGTGTCTAGACATGGGATTCTAGCTAGACACGCATGTGAACGCTGTTTAAGCATAAACTCTGTAAGGAGAGATTGAAGAAAAATAACCTATAAGGAGCCATAGGGGATGTAGAGCAAGGATTGTAATTTGCAAAAAACCTAAAAAAAAAAACAACTGAGTCGTTAAGAAAAAAAAAAATATCGGAGACCGCGTACGTCTCCCTTTGCTTGGATGTAAAAATTGCTATGCAATCAATGCAAACAAACATACAATAGATACTAATATAAATGAATCGATAAATCTTAAAACGAGTGAAACTTAAATTGAATATGCAAGGTTGAAACGAACAAAAATCACTATAAACAAGAGTTTGGGTATCGCCTCCTTCTCTCACTGTAAAAGTCTAAAAGCTACCGCGTCATTGGCGCTTTAATGAAAACAAATCGTATTACAAATATTTTCTTTTGATAACAAAAACTCAGGTGTCAACAGAACCCTCCAGGGCCCGAGGGCAGGCGTTGTAAGTTATGCTCTGAGGGCATATATGGTTCTTATGAAAGGGATGCTCGTATAAACTTCAGAGAGTGCTCATTTGATTGAAAGTTCGTGTTCACTTTTTAAGAGTCAAAAGAGATCCGAGGGCAACTAGCCCCCCCCCTCCCACGCCTTTTCCCCCCAAACCCATCCGATGAAAATTTTGAGATAGCCATTTTGTTAAAAATAGCTCAAAGGTCAAATAAGAAAAACTCCGGTGTCGATACAACCCCCCCAGGGCCCGGGGGCAGGCGTTCTAAGTTATGCCCTGTGGCCATATATGGTTCTTATGAAAAGGATGCTCGTATAAATTTTATAGAGGGTTCATTTGATTGGAAATTGAAAGTTCTGGTTCACTTTTTAAGATTCAAGAGATCAGAGGGCAACTAGCGCCCCCACCCCCTTTTCCCCCCCCATACCCATCCACTACATTTTGAGATAGCTTTTTTTTAAATAGTTCAAAAATTGGACGACAAAAGCTCCATTGTCGACACAACCCCCCAGGGCCAAGTGGGTAGGCGTTGTAAGTGTTTTCCTGGGGGCGTATATGGTTCTTATGAATAGGATGCTCGTATAAATTTCAAAGAGGGCTCATTTGATTGGAAATTGAAAGTTCTAGTTCACTTATTGAGAGTGAAAAGAGATCCGATGGCAACTAGCCCCCCTCCCCCCCAAAAAAACTTTTCCCCCGAAACCCATCCGATTAAAATCTTGAGACAGCCATTTTGTTAAAAACAGCTCAAAGGTCAGACAAGAAAACTCCAGTGTCGACGCACCCCCCCCCCCCCCCCCCCCCAGGGCCCCGGAGCAGCCGTTGTAAGTGATGCTCTGGGGGCATATATGGTTCTTATGGAAGGGATGCTCGTATAAACTTCGGAGAGGGCTCATTTAACTTTAAATTGAATGTTCTAGTTCACTTTTTAAGAGTCAAAAGAGATTGGAGGACAACTACCCCCCCCCCCCCTTCCACGCCCTATTGTCCTCAAAACCCATCCAATAAAAAATTTGAGAGAACCATTCTTTTAAGAATAGTTCAAAGATCATATAACGAAAACTCCGGGGTCGACACAATCCTTCAGGGGCCGGGGTAGGCATTGTAATTTATTCCCGGTGGCATATATAGTTGGTATGGTTAGGGATGCTCGTATAAACTTCAGAGAGGGCTCATTTGATTGGAAATTGAAAGTTCTAGTTCAGTTTTTAAGAATAAAAAAAGTTCGGAGGGCAACTAGCCTCACCACGCCCTTTTTTCCCCGAACCCATCCGATAAAATTTTTGAGATGACTATTTTGTTAAAAGTACTTTCAACTATTTTTAACAGAATGGCTATCTCAAATTTTTATCGGATGCATTTGGGAAAAAAGGGCGTGGGGGAGGGGGCTAATTGCCCTTCGATTACTTTTAACTCTTAAAAAGGACACTTGAACTCTCGATTTCCAATCGAATGAGCCCCATCGGAAGTTTATGCGACGACCCCTTCTATATGAAGTGCCTCTTAATAAAAAACCGAAAAAAACATTGGAGCCGTATGGCCTTAACTAGGCAACGCTATAGTGTTGTCTCTGATTATATTTTTGTTGTAATAGCATATATAAAAATTGTCTGATTCTCAGTTATTGGGACGATTCCATCATGCCTTTTTCTGTAGTGATCACCATTTCTTGCTGTTGGTGTTATTCTAACATGTTCTAACATGGTGTTGTTCTAATCAAATTGGCTAATATTAGGCTGCAAGCCTGGAATTGTTTCTTGTTTTTCTTATGCTTAAAACATCAGGATTATAATTTAGTAGTGCCATGTAATATTGTCTCATTTTCAGGGAATGTAAGCTGTTGATATACTTTTTGTGAACTCGGTTGGTAAAGTCAGACCTCGTCTTCTGCAAACTTTTGATTCGAGTTGGAAATTTTATTACGACCATTTTTTGAAAATTTTCCAAATAGTATAAGTCCCCGAATTTCTTATCAGGTAGCTTACTCAAATCTAGATTAACCAGTTTTTTTTAACAAAAAAAAGAAGAGAAAAAAAAATCATTATTGTAAGAAAAAAATGGCTGAAACAGTTAAGCGCTCCCGGATTCTGGATTTCGACCGTCAGGTTCCTAGCTTTAATCAATATGCCTGACACTCCTTGATTGTTTACATTGTTAACTCCACTTTTTATTTCTTTTCTTTAAGGAAGAAATGGGTTCTAATTCCTTGGGAGTCATACAAGCACTTAAAACCCACACGAATACCATACGAAGAATCATCTATATATTCTGAGATCAACTTTTTTATGAAGGATATGTCTAAAGAAGAAGGTATCACGCATTGTATAGCTCATAATTTCAGTGTGTATTCAGTTTTTGTTGTATCTTCTGACAAAGGTAACACCCTCGAACTAAAGAGAAACTAAACCCGAAAGTAAAACACAGGATGATTACATGCCAATTTAAATTGTTTATTCTAGTAAAATGGACGGTACTTGTTTGTTATAGCGCCTATGTATAAAGAAGCTAAGTAGAAAGCAAAATATGTCTCTCTGACGCTCATTCCTAATGTAATATCACAAAATATGATGAAAATATAATACTTTATTAACAAGTTTGGGCTATATATTTGCACAGAGCGGGTCTGCATGCAACATATATTAGGTGCAATTATTCTGCATATTATGAAGTAACAATTGTTTTCTAACTTTACACCATCCAAATACTTTACCCCCCCCCCCCCCCTAATGTGCAAATAAATAGCTCAGATTATATATTTCCCATCTATTCTGTCAATTGTCTTTGTTTATCTCTCGCTAAGCTAAAAGAAACTAACAAAGAAACCGATTCTACTTAACTTCTATATACATAGGCGCTATAACAGACAAGTGCCAAATAGACTCTTCTTCAGTTTTATTCCGTATTTCCTATATTAAAGATTTTCATGCACATCCACAGTTTTTTCCGTCGTGATTTTCCACAGGTCGGAAAAACGATGAAGATCAATATTATCGTTTTCTTATTGTCCATTAAATCCAGATTATTTTAAATATCATTTTCCCAGAAATATTATTGTGCACTGTTTTATGGAGTCTCTACAGTTTCCTGAAGAGTCGAAACATTAGTTTCAATATAGTATTTAATGCAGTTAGTTCATCGTTTAACCAGCATTCTGTATCAGTTTTTGTATCAGTTTATCTAAGGGTTTTCAGCGTTGTTCGAATATTTTCAATTGTTTTACATTAATTATTTAAGTGCTAAGATAATTTTTGAAAACAAAGGTGAAAATTGGGGGCTGAATCAGATTGAAGACCTGTATGCTTGCATAGGTAGGAATCAATATCTTGGTCTTGATGCGCTTTGCACTCTTCGTAGTTCCAGAGGGAAAATGAACTGTAATTCGTCAGAAGGAATGATACCAAGCTAGTGATGAGATGATTACTTGGAAAGAGAATAGAAATTAAAATGAATAATCTGGCTAAGCTTAAAACGAACAGAAATGACTGAAAACAGAAGTATGGCTACCGCCTCACAAAGCTTCAAAAGCTCAAAGTGTCAAAATTAAAAATATCTTCTAATTCGAGCGGTCTGTTTTTTGTTACAATAACAACAATAACACACCAAAAAAATGATATCACAAGGCTAATCAAGGTTTACAAATAAGAGTGGAGCTACCTCCTTTCCCTCCCAAATCCTCTACACGACTTGAGTGCCATCTGCGTTTTATAGAAAACAATACGTAATTTAAACAATGTGGTTGTTATTAATCAAAACATCGACATAGAATCAAATAGAATCACTATAATAATCACGATGACCGAAAAGAACTAATGAAAGTAGACTGCTTCTTTAATATATAATGACATCCATTTCTGAGAATCTCACTTATTTTTGAATTTTCGAAGTTACAGTTATTAGACAGAAATTTAGTAAAGTGCAAATGACGGTATGACCTTTAGAAGGTGGTAGAATTACTCTTATTTGTTTTGTTTTAAGTTTGCTTTGATTATTCATTTTAATTTCTGTTTGTTTTAGGTTTCGTTCATTCATCCATATCTTTGTTTGATGTGATTATCTATTTTAATTTCTGTTTGTTTTTGCGATCCATCTTCATTGATAGTAGTTTCTGTCCTGTTTGAGTTTAAAACAAAGTCCGAATAGGACTTTATTTCTGCTCATCTTAGTTTTTAATATGGCTCTTCACTTGTCTTTAAAAAATTCTTTTTCCGAAAAATTTAAAAAAAAATTATTCGTTTTCAATTAACATGTTCTTATGATTGATTAATATTAGAAATATTTGTGATTTTTTCTTTTTTTTTGCTTAAATGGTTTGTTTAAATACTTTGACGTGAATACTTTGTTTCAATAAATTCTAATGCCCATTGGGGCTCAAAGTGCAGAAATGTTTAAGTGGATCAGGGATATAACATCTTTTGCAACCTCCCCCATCACACAATTAGAAGTCCACCTGCTCCTCCCATCTTCTTTTTCTTACGCAACCTGACAATTTCAACTCCAACCCTCAATCTGTCCCAAGATATTGTAAATATGGTATTTGATAAATTGAATGGAAATAGGATCTTTGATTTAATTTGACATTTTCTGCTCAAGTCATAGTTCAACGTTCAGTCCTCCCTCCTCCCCCGTCAACATTCTGAAAGCTTTGACTTGGGTCCCCAATCTGTCCTCAAGATGTTGCAGATACACTTTTTTAATAATGTGGCCATTATTTAGAGTCATACGATTGACCTCGACAGCAAACTGGGCATGGATTGTAAGTCCCAAAAGAGCTTATAGTGCCAAAATTGCTTTCTTGGGTCGAAGACAAAATTATTTAGCCCCATCTCCTCCCGAACTTTAAATTTGAAGTCTCTTTGCAACACTCTCCTCCTAACTTTCTACGACAGCTCCTGAAAGTTTTAACTTAGTTTCCCAAGCCTTTATTGTAGGTGTGCTATTTCGATTGCCTGAAAGTTTCAACTCAATCCCCCAAGCCGTTACTGAGATATTAGAGATGCGTTTCTACGACCATTATGCACACAGTGTCTCTCTATTTAGTTAGTAATCCCCTCAACGTTGCTTGAAATGTTGACTTTAACATCCTTATCTGTTTCTGAGATATAGCAGATGCGCCATTGTGACAACCTGGATGCACATAGTGTCTTTGATTTAGTTCAGCATTCCTTGAAAGTTTCAAAATACCATAACCGTCCCTGAGATATTGTAGATACGCTGTTTTGACACCTGTATGCGCATATTGTCCTTTGATTAGGTTCATTATCCCCTCTACATTTTCTGAAAATTTCAACATAATATCCCTAGCTGTTCCTGAAATAGTGCATATACGCCAATTTGACAACCTGGATGCGTATAGTGCCTTTTGATTTATTTCAACACCCCCCTCAACATTCCTTGAAAGTTTTTACTTAATATTCTAAGCCTTTCTTGAATTGCAGACACACCATTTTGGCAACCTTAATACACATGGCATATTTCGGTTCAGTTCAACATCCACTCATCATTCCCTGAAAGTTTCAACTTAATACCCTTAGCCGAACCTGAGACATCGCAGATATGCTATTTCGACAACCTGGATGCACAAATTATCTTTTGTTTTAGTTCAAAATCCCCTTCAAATTTCCTTGCAAAATTCAACTTAATATCTTTAGCCGTTCCGAGATTTCGCAAATACATCATTTTGTCAACCTGGATTTACGTAGTGTCTAGATTTAATTCATCTTCCGCTTCAACATTCCCTGAAAGTTCCAACCTAATACCCTTAGTCGTTGCATTATTTGAGGCCTTTGCTGTAGGGTCTGTTGGGGTCGTGTCATACCCAGAGGCATATTTATTGAACCTTTTGTCTATTTTGAACAAAATGGCTGTCTCAAAATTTTTCCGGTGTCTTTGGATGTTACGGGAGTCTTGGTAACAAAAAAGGACAAGGGAGGAGGACTGGCTACGGTCAAATCGCGTTAACTCTTAAAGAGGGCACTAGAATGTTCAGTTTCAATCAAATAAATGAGCCTCCTCCGAAGTTTCAACGACTACCCCTTTTATACGAAGCGGTCTGGTGAAAAAAAACCCAATAAAGTAAACAATGAAGACTTAAGGTTTTTTGCTACAGGCAACGCTAGAGCTTTTCCTGTAATCCTATCAGTTTTATGATTGGGTTGCTTATTACACTGTTTGCAAAATTTGAATTTTTTGAACATTTAACGGCTTAACTTTATTTGCTTAATTCTTTTTTATTTAACCACTTTAAATAAACGTCGCATTTTATGCTTACTGGAACATATTTATAGCACCAGAAACATATATCTACTTTTGTTTCGGGGAGGGGGATGAGTTGGTCAATGTCCCGAAAAATAGTGATATATAGTGATATATTTAATTAAATTTAACAAAAAGTTTAAATACAAAAATCAATATGATTCACCCAAAACCAAACGGTTGAAGTAGGGTGAAACAGGTAAAAAAATATAAATAAAAAAAATATAGATGAAATATAGGGAGGAAATGTGAATATTTTGTGTGGGTTCAGGTTCAAAAGAGCTGACTGTGTAGTAACCCACCATATTAAAATCAGTGCAATAACATCGATAAATATACTCACTAAGAATCTTTAGTTTAAGGCAATATTATCCGGGTTGTTTCAAGAATAGCTTTTTACCGTATTTTCACGACATTTTTAGAGAATTTGAACCATGTTTTTATATTTTGTGCTTTCTTAGTGTGAATTTGCGGTTCAAAGACTATTCAAAATGATTAATTTATCTATTCAAAGGAATTCAAATTTCGCTAGTTGACGATAACTATATCATTATTGGGTGGTGTGGGCCATTATCTAACAAGATTGGTAAATCTTGGTACCACACTTCAACATATGCTAAGGACTCGCCTAAAAACTTCCTTTCCCCAACCTAATTGGGTTAAGGAATAACCAAATGCGGGATATGGAAAAACAACTGAATTTTAATTTCCGGATTGTAACACAAAAATTCAACTTGGATAGACTATTAAGTTGACAAGAACCTGAAACTTCAAAATGAAAACAAAGTTAGGCCACCCCTTTTTACAGACCAGGAGGTGCTGACCAATAAGGAGAAGTATTTATCAATAACCATCTAAAGCTCAATTTGGCAGCATACTTGAAGTAAAACAAATGAAAAAAGGTTGAGTCAGGTAATATGGTGACTCATGCAGATATATTAATGCTACAAGCCAATGTGTTTTCTTCTTAAAATTTAAGTCTAAAAAATTAAAACATATAAAGTGTGCATGAAAGCAGTTTATATATGAGAAAAAAAAGGAGATTCATCTGGTATAAGATGAATGACATATCATGTTATCCAACAATCTTGTTCCCTCTTAGTTTGTTATTTCTTGTCGCTCTGAAGTAGACTTAATGATTTCTATCTTGTTTCAAAATTTCATTCCAAGCAATGTTCAACCAAATTTTTCTTCAAGTCTTTCGAGGTTTTTTTTTTCTGCTGTTTTTTGTATTGCAATCTAGTTGTTGTCACTTGGAATAGATGGATTTTCTCTTCTTTCTCAGTTGCTTCCTCTTTTTTCAGGTTCTAAACTCCATTTATTATTCTCTTTCTCTCTTCCCCTCTTCATTTCCCCTATCCCTGTTCCTTTCTCTCGAATTTTTCTTCAGTGGGCGGGACGGAAGGCTACTTATTTTCTGTCCGCAATTGCTTCTAGAAACATTTATAACATTCTAAAATGGCATTAAGAGTGTTAGAATTAACAGTGGTTTCGGATTTAGATCAAAACAAGGGAAAATCCAAAACGTGAGACTATTTTTCTGATAAAGAAATATGTTTTTTCTCCTGATGTAGAAATCAGAAAAAACATTGACTGAGTAAAACCCTAGGCTCTTAAAATAAAAATAGAAAATTATAAAACCTAAAACAGCTAAAAATAAAACTTGACTAGAGGGTGGCTATCCCACCCCTCAGCCTCACTAAGTGTACGAGGCTGACCCTCTGGTGAGCATTCCGGGTCCATCCTATTTTTCTCAAAGCTATTGCTTAACCCATATCCCGAGAAACTTTCAACGACCACAAAGCCTTCTGTAAAGGGTATTGATAACACTCGCAACCTTGGTTGTTGCCACCGGTCTGGAACTCGTCTTGTGAGCTTTGTAAATTAGCTAGTTCTCTGTCGATTTTAAAAGCTTAGGGTGTAAGATCAGCAAGGACTCAATTTCTTCATTAAATGAATCCTCAAATTCTCAGTTTCAGTCACGTCAAAGCGGAATTAGACCTATCAGAGGCAGCGCTGTAGCGTTGCCTATAGTAAAGGCCATACGGCTCCAATGTTTTATTATTATTATTATTTATTTAATTATTTTTCCCAGAGGCACTTCATACGGAAGGGGTCGTCGTAGAAACTTCAAAGGGGGCTCATTCGATTGGAAATCGAGAGTTCTAGTGCCCTTTTTAATAGTCGAAAATGATTAGAGGACAAGTAGCCCTCCCCCACGCCCATCATTCTCCCAAACACATCCAATCAAAATTTTGAGAAAGCCATTTTGTTAAGCGTAGTTGATTTCCAGATAGAAAATATATTTTTGAGGAGGACAATCCCCCACAACCCTCAGGGCAAGGGTTTTAAGTTATGCCCTGGGGGCATATAAGGTTTTTATAGAAGGCGTTGTCGTAGAAACTTCAAAATAGGCACATTCAATTGGAAATTCGAAGGGCTAGTGCCCTTTTTAATAGTCGAAAGTGATTGGAGGGCAACTAGCCCCCCCACGCCCATCATTCCCCCAAACACATCCAATCAAAATTTTGATATAGCCATTTTGTTCAGCGCAGTTGATTTCCAGATAGAAAATGTGTTTTTGAGGAGGACAATCCCCCACAACCCTCAGGGCAAGGGTTTTAAGTTATGCCCTGGGGGCATATAAGGTTTTTATAGAAGGCGTTGTCGTAGAAACTTTAAAATAGGCACATTCAATCGGAAATTCAAAGGGCTAGTGCCCTTTTTAATAGTCGAAAGTGATTGGAGGGCAACTAGCCCCCCTCCCCCCACGCCCATCCTTCCCCCAAACACATCCAATCAAAATTTTGAGAAAGCCATTTTGTTCAGCGTAGTTGATTTCCAGATAGAAAATATATTTTTGAGGAGGACACTTCCCCACAACCCTCAGGGCAAGGGTTTTAAGTTATGCCCTGGGGGCATATAAGGTTTTTATAGAAGGCGTTGTCGTAGAAACTTCAAAACAGGCTCAATCGATTGGAAATTAAAGGGCTAGTGCCCTTTTTAATAGTCGAAAGTGATTGGAGTGTAACTAGCCCCCCTCCCCCCCCACGCCCATCGTTTCCCCAAACACATCCAATCAAAATTTTGAGATAGCCATTTTTGTTCAGCGTAGTTGATTTCCAGATAGAAAATAAATTTTTGAGGAGGACACTCCTCCACAACCCTCAGGGCAAGGGCTTTAAGTTATGCCCTGGGGGCATATACGGTTTCTATAGAAGGCGTTGTCGTAGAAACTTCAAAACAGGCTCATTCGATTAGAAATTAAAAGGCTAGTGCCCTTTGTAGTAGTCGAAAGTGATTTGAGGACAACTAACCCCCCTCTCACGCCCACCTTTTTCCCAAACTCATCCAATCAAAATTTTAAGACAGCCATTTTATTAAACGTAGTTTTATGTTCTGAAAATTAGGTCTTTGAGGATTACAACTCCCCCAAAGCCCTCAGGGCAAGGTTTGTAATTTAAGGATTCTCCGAATCCTTCATATTATTTCTTATGGAAGGGATGCTCGTATAAACTTTAGAGAGGGCTCATTTGATTGAAAATTGAAAGTTCTTGTTCACTTTTTAAGAGTCAAAAGAGATTGAAGGGCAACTAGCCCCTCTCCCTCCTCCACGCCCTAAATGCATCAGATAAAAATTTTGAGATAGACATTTTTTTAAAATAGTTCAAAGTTCTGATAACAGAAAACTCCGGTGTCAACACAGCCCCCCAGGGCCCAGGGGTAGGCGTTGTAAGTAATGCCCCTGGGCATAACTTATTAAGGGGGGTTTATAACTTATGGGAAGGGGTTTTGTATGGGAAGAACACATAGGAAATCTATTATAATTATCCAATTATAAGGTTAAAATACATACTCTGTGATAGATGCAAAATTGCTTTGGCACACAAATTCCTATTAAGGTCAATTCCAAACAGTCGTGATCCCTTTGTGTCAGCAAGTGAAATGGTCTAAACCCCCTTATTGGAGCTATTTTTTCAATCTATTCATTGTTGTCAATCGCTGTCAACAAGTTATGCAAGCTGTCTATCTTTCATATATAAGGTTTTTATCAAAGAGGTAATCGTATAGGCTTTGAAAAAAGCCTCATTAGATTTAAATTGAAAGTTCTAGATCCGTTTTTTAAAGTCAAGAATAATCAGACAGTAAGCACCCCCCCATGCCATAAAAACTTGAAACTTTTTGCAATCAAAAACGAACAAAAATTAATTAAAAAAAACTTTCCGAAAAATAAGTTTTTCAAAGAAAAGTAAAGACTATTTTAAACTTAAGCTCAGGAGATACAAATACCTGTTAAAATTCAAACTCAAAACGACCAAAAATTACTATTAAAGAATAAATGAAACCCAAAACGAACAGAAATTAAATAAACAATCATAGCAAAAAACATACAACAAGTAATAATATAAATGAATAAATAGATCTTAAAGCGAGTAATGCTTAGATTGAATATGAAAATCAAGCTTAAAACGAAAACAAATATTTTGCTATTAAAGTATAAATGAAACTTAAAACGAACAGAAATTAAATAAACAATCAGTGCGAACAAACCTACAATATATATTAATGTAAATGAATAAATAAATCTTAAAACGAGTGAAACTTAAATTGAATATGCAAATCAAGTTTGAATCGAATAAAAATAACTACAAACAAGAGTTTGGGTATCGTCTCACTGCAGAAGCCTAAAACCTATTGCTTCATAGGCGCTTTACTGAAAACAAATTATATTAGAAATGTTTTTTTTTGTACTTAATATTGAAAATAAATATTAAAATTACAGTAAAATTTTGAACTGATGAGCTTTTAGCACTTAATATCATTATGCATCAAATAGTCAGTTTAATTTATTAGTTCTTTTCAAGATTGGTCAAGACAAATATAGTTTCACTACAAACAAAATTTGGATACTGCCCCCTTCTTTAACTGTAAAAACCTAAAGCCTTCTGCGTCATTGGTGCTTCACTGAAAACGAATTACTCGTATATTACAAATTTATTATTTTCCAGTTCTTACAGCATTGAAAATGAAAATAAAAATTACAGTGAAAAAAAATCTTGAACTGATGGATCTGTCAACAATTAATATCATTATATATCTAATATTCAATTTGATTTTGTCTATACTTTCCAAGACTGTTCAAGACTCATATAGTTTTGCCATTTTTTTTAACTCTGCCATTTTTGTAACTAATTGTGTTAGTTTGTTATGAAAACATTCTATGGCTTCTAGGCATTTCTATTTGAGCGGAAAACTGCACCTCAAACTTTTTGGAACATGTATTTTCTTGCATGAAACACCAAAATATAATAAAATGTCAAGTTTCGGAGTGTTCCACCACTCGCAAGCAAGTGCCATTGGTATTTTTGAATCCGCATGGTCAATTTAGGGGGTGGAGGGTGCGCTAATTCTCGTAGCACCCCCATTCCGTCGTGGTATGGTTCACATTTTCAACACCTGGCGTCCGGACTATCATATAGTCTACCAAGCATACAACTACCCCAAATCAGTATCAATAAATAAATGAAACCCAAAACGAACAAAAATTTAAATAAATATTAGAGTCAAACTCGAAACGAGCATAAATTAATTTGAGTAGGGTTCAAAACCCCTATGCTTTCTAAAAAACAGAATATAACTTGTACTTTACTGAAAAAAAAATTCAAAAGAGTTTACTGAAAAAAAATGTGCATTGTCAATTTAATATACATATGCTGATATTTGTTCCCTAAAATCTTAATTAATTTTTGATTTCTTAAAGTTACAAAAGTGAAAATATTTCAAAGAATTGTTTTCAGTAAAGCGCCAATGACGCAGTAGGTTTTAGGCTTCTGCAGTGAGACGATACCCAAACTCTTGTTTGTAGTTATTTTTATTCGATTCAAACTTGATTTGCATATTCAATTTAAGTTTCACTCGTTTTAAGATTTATTTAATCATTTACATTAATATATATTGTATGTTTGTTCGCATTGATTGTTTATTTAATTTCTGTTCTTAAAATTTCTGTGAATTTTAACAGGTATTTGTATCTCCTGAGCTTAAGTTTAAAATGGCCTTTACTTTTCTTTGAAAAACTTATTTTTCGGAAAGTTTTTTTTAATTAATAAATGATTAAAGTCATGTGGTTTCTTTATTTAATTTTGCTCCGTCCATATTCCTTTGTTTATTAAACTTTTCCTTGATCTTAACCAGCTCTCAGCCACTCTGAAATATCTACTATAAGGCTGAAGTAGATTTTCCTCACTTTTTTCAACCATGTGGAAAGTCTCCTCGAAGTTTTATTGGTTAATGAAAACCAATTGCAGCTGTTTTATTAGAGCCTTATTTTACGACCGTCGCTCAATATACACCGTTACTCTGGATGCTACCAGGGTTGCCATCAGACCAAAATATTTCGTAACGTCCAAATTCTTAAAAACGTAACTTTTTCGTAACTTTTGATAGGAAAGTCTCTTTTCAAGGCAGGGTGCCTTGATTTTGCTACCAAGAGCGATACTTAAAGAAGGGAGGGGACATTTGTTGGCTGTATAATTTGAAAAATGTATTTTTACGTAATCTCATTAAAAATCCTCCCTCCAACTTTTAAAAGGTGCCTAAAAAGTATATGATAATAACAATTCGTGCTTCTTTACCTTCAGCAAATTCCTACTTATTCAACTGTAAGTGCTGCTTCCAGTTTACCTGCACTTACAGAAAGACACCCCTCCCCCTCTGATGAGTGTATATAACCCCAGGCTACTATTTTGCTTATTTTGTTGTTGTTGTTTTTAATTGCCATTATTGGTGTTTTAAACCAAAAGTTGATGAGTAATATGTACAAGATAAAAGGCAAATCAATAAACACAAGACAATTTAAAGTTTTTCAGAAAAGAAGATAACCAACTAGATTTTTTTTTGTTAAATTCAATAAAAACGATCTTAATAAATCCAGCTTCTTAAAAACACCCAAAAAATAATTTTAATTGCTCCCTCCCCGTCTAATATTTTAGATTGGCTCGGTCTCAGTCTCACCTCCTCAAACTACAAATTTGCATCGCTCCAACATGCAGATTTGAGCAATTCCGACTGACAGAGTTTTTGTTTTGTTTTTATTTTATCACAAAAGAATATTTCAATCGTTGTCTTCAGTTCTTATACGAAACAGCAGTTGTTTTACATAAAATGCCTTTTTCCGTTTGTAATTTGAATCGTAACTCCCAACCAAAAGAAAGCAAGAAATAAAAGAAAAGTTCACATAATTCAACCCTAAAAATGTTGTCCTTAAGCTGTTTTGCTGGGTCTCACAAGTCCAGGCACGTACAAAGAATTTTTAGGGGAGGAGGTTAAACAATAAAAAAAATAAACTCATTTTAAAAGTGAACTAAAGAGTAGAGAATTATTTTTTTTTCAAGAATACATGAATATAATCATACATGAGCACAAAAAGCATTGGGTTTTACATATCATAAACACCAAATTTACCTAAGTTTTAAATGTATAAACGGAAAAAGTCGATGAGTTGAGGAAAACAAATAATAAAGATCAAATTATGCAAAAACGAATCGATTTTTTGGCCCGAATTGTCACTTATATTTATAGATTCTGGAACAATATATTCTCAATATTTTATTTTTCCAATTAAAGAAAATATAATTTCTCATCCAAGATTGCAACTTAGGTTAACACAACCTCGGGAAGTGATCTTACCATTGTGCTGTACTGATAAAAGTGGGAAGTAACTGAACATTCGGAAGTGGTTGAAAAATAGTTCACAAATTAAAAAAAAATTATGTGACAAAGAAATAAATGAAAGATGGAACAAAAAGATCAGTGAGTTAATAAAAACGACCTGGAAATGACTTAATTAAAAAAAATTAGGGGGGTTAATAAAAAACCTATAATTAAATAAAAAATGCCGAGAAATACGAAGAAATTTACATTTTCGAGGATTGGGGCCCCAGTCCAGCCTGCGTGCTTCCTATGAATAAGTTTTTAAGTAAACTGTAAGCCTACCCTATACAGATACAAGACTGTTTATCTTCTTCATAAAAATGGGCATTAGTCTAGTTGTCTTTTTCTAAAGCCAAATATTTAGTGATAGTTTTTTTCTGAAGAAAACATGCTAAACACACAAGCAGCACCATTAAATTCTTTATTCTACACTATTTCCAAATATCACGGCCCCTTTTATGAAAATGCACCCCCCCCCCCTGATGGTTCAGGATATACCCCTAAAAATATATTTAAAAAAATCAACCAATAAAATTCTTACTTTACAATATGAAAGAACACGAAAGAATATAACGAGAAAGAATGTCATCACAAGATTCGACGAAACGATAAAATGTATTTATACAGTTATATATGGGACCTCAGATGGGGAGGGGGGATAATGTCAAATAGTGACCATGATATTTGGAAAAAGTCTAGCATAAAATCGAAAATTCCGGCTCAACTAACCCACCCCCCTCCTCGATGCTTAGATATAACCAAAAAATGGCTCATTTTTACAGTTTCATATACTTTGTCAATATCAGCTGTTCATAATACCATGTAAAAAGAGCAAGTTTTGTGTATAACCTAATATTATGTCCAACCAATCAGAAGGGGGTGAGGTTGTTACGCAAAGAATAACATACATATTATCGGTGCTTGTCAATTAGCTGGTACACACGCAAGATAGATGATAAAGGAAACTAGTCAAACGGGTATCAATCAATATAAAATTGGATCGCAAAGCCTGGTTTGTCATTGCGTTTACAATGTTTAAACTATTGTTTTTTGGGGTTTAGGGGGAAAAAGTACCTAGGTTAGGTTTAGTATTTAATATATACTATGCTTTAACCCCCCCCCCCCCCCTTTACCCCCCTAATGTGCAAATATATAGCCTAAATGTGTTTTAAAACTATTATATTTTCATCATATTTTGTTTTATTTCATTAGCATTAGCCGAACTTGACTTCTCGTGTGTGTACCAGTTAATTGACAAGTACCATATTATCTTATAATCACTTATTTAAAAAGAAATTATAAAGAAATTAGCTTTTATTATTATTTACCGGTTTTTATTAAAAATTTTCCTTCCTGACTTCAGCTAGCTCCTTCTTCATATAATTTCAGTATGACTGTTGACGGAACAAAATTCAAACTCAACACTGATGAAATTGAAAGTTGGTTAGGTGACTAACTGACTATTGTCACTTGTCACTAAACAAATGATAATTTTATGCTCATGAGAGAGAATGTTATCTTAACTTACTATGCTAGTAAGTGATGTGGGAATTTTCTCATCCTTATAACTGAGTGATTGTGTGATAAGATTAAATGACCGCGATGTGAAAGAATGTCGATACTCATGTCAGTGTAATTAAAATGGCAACAGCGGATTTTTTCACGGGGGGAAAAATAGATTACTCAGAAAATGTGAAACTTACTCATTATTCAAAAGCGTAACATAATTGTACCATAAATTCAAAAACGTAACAAAAATGTAACGTTTTTAGGACCGTAACGTGAAACGTACCGTTTTATTTTAAACGTACCAAAAATGGTACGAACGTAACCTCGGTGGCAACCCTGGATACCACAAGGCTCGCCCCAATGAACCATTAAGATTTAGCACAAATATGACTCCAAGCAGCAAATTGAAACTTTTTTTGTAGCAGGAAAACTAATATGTAGTCTTGATTGACCACTTTTTGTGAAAGTGCCAGCGTTTTCCCATTACATTCAGTTCCTGTGTAAAAGCGGGAAAAAATTTTAGGGTTTCGAAACTCTGGTCACCATTATTTCTTTCAATGTAATCAAATGTGGTCCTTATTATTTTGGTTTTTAATTTTTGTCTACAGGGTCAATTCGTGATAGGAGAAGACGGGGGGGGGGGGGTATTTTCTTTTGAGCTATATTAATAACAGCGGTTACGTATTTCTCTGAAGCGTGGACGTTTCGAAAGGTGGAGGGAGACACGATCAATGTTTTCCAGGGGAATTCTCTGGGGCTAGTTTTATTTAGACGATAAGGAAATTCGCGGGAGTGGGGGTCATACTGTAGATTCAGGAAACTTATATGAGGGTATTTTCTTTTTCAAGTTTTTATTTTTAATTTTGCCACAATTATGTTTGGCCCGTATCCCTTATCCTCACGATTAGTCTAGATTATAAGAAGTAGACTAAAGACCTTCGATCGGGTGTAAGCCGATAGTTGTTAGTTTAAAGTATTAAGCCCCTAATCCTCTCAAAATTTCAACATTTGATGAAGATGTCTTGTAAAAATATGAATAAATTGAAAAGTAAATCTCGTCAATTTACCAATTTGATTACAGTATTAAGACTCGTGTTTTTGAAGTTGTTAGCAGTCGTCCTTTTATTTCCAAGCTTTTCATTTGCCCAATAGTGACTGAATTTTAGTTTCCATCTGAAACCACTTTCCTTGTTTATCATTTCGAATTTTTGTGACAATGATTCCTTTTGTCATGAACTAAATATTAAATTTTTCTTGAAGGCTCTTATCTCTTGGGTGCTAGAGAAGTTGTCCTAACGCCAGGGGATACTTTGTTTGTTCCACCCAAATGCTGGCATTACGTCGAATGCCTTGAAAATTCTCTTAGTGTTAACACATGGGTCCCTATTGTAAGTACTACTGTCTTGTTATTTAACAATATGAAACTATGTATTAATAAATATTATACTTATTTACAATTGCAATCAGAGAGAAAAGGTATGAGTCATGGTCGAAAGAACCTTCGCAAAAATGTTGGCTTTAGAAGGGATATATTTTTTCGTTTGAGACTCCTTGTTCTGGATTAAATTCTCTGATTCATCCCTTAAGGTATGTGTTCCCTCTGAAATTAGCTATTTTGCGACAAGGATACAGCTGTATCTTACACCAAAAGTATAAGATACTTATATCATGGGTTCATTAGTTTCCATCTATTCACTGAGCCTTCATTATGATATTTCTCAATTTTTGTTACAGAAGGATCTAAACTCGTGTTAAAAACAGGAAAATTATCATTTTTTCAGCAATTTTCCATCTTATTTCAACGCATTTTTAATTTAAAATACCCTATACACCAAATTAAAAAAAATTATTTCGGCAGATGGATAGAGCTGGCTCTCAGATATGGAGTGATACCAACATTTTGTCTTTCATGTATATATTAAAGCAATAAGAGAGCAGAGAAAGAACATATCAAAACTTACAAAGGGAACATAAACCTTAAAATGTTTTAATTTTAATGTTTTTTATGTCTTTCTTTTTTAAATGTTTATGTATATTTTTAATGTTTTTCTTTTACAGACATCGCAGTTCTTGATATCAGTTTCGACTGTGAACGAAAAGGTCATATGATATCTTTTATCATATGGAGGGAGTTGGAGGCATTTCTTATATTAATTTAATCATTTTGTTCTATCACAGGAACATTTCCAAAAGGGTCAATCTTATTGATAAATCAAAGAACAACGTAATGGTGATGCTAAATGATTAATCAAGTATTAAAGATGGTGGAACCCTTACATTATACATCTTGTGACCCATATATGGTATATAAATTAAGCAAAATAAGAAACAGAATCATAGAGAATCAGCACATGCATAGTAGCAACACTCTTACTTTAGCGCTTAATAGATATGTTTAAGTACTCGAATAGGTTTTAACGAAAATTAATTACTGGCTACTCGTTCAGAATAAACTTATTAGCCACATATTCCAATTTATTCTGAAAAAAAGACCTAGTAACTATTATCTAGCTGGTACCATTTCAGCAATGTCATGTGCAATAAAACAGACAAATTATCAGAATCAAAAGGTTTTTATAAGTCAGATAATATGATTTTAAAGAGCAATAGGCCCTCGACTACAGACTTCAGCAATTTGAATAGTATCTATCATTGCTGGGAGAAACAGGAGACCAATATTATTAGTGAATCTTTTTAAATTAGTTTATTATTATATTTGATCGAGATTGGCTAGTTTACTCTCAAGGGAAGCTGTATGAATACAGAACATCTACTTTGGTTTTGTTTTGGTGACATCTTTAACGTAAAAAACGACAATCCCTGCTGAGATTCAATAAACCGAGGCTCGAGCTAGTGTGTGACACCGCTTGTTGCCAGCATGGTTGGAACTTTAGCTGCTTGTCAACAAGTACCGCCAATTCTCTTTCTTCATCGCTAGTTTGACGTTGAATATCCGACTGCCAATCCTGGTCACATATGATATATTCGTGGTGATTGTTATTATTGTCTAAATGGATGACATTACATTCACTGATATTGATTTCAAGTAGTCATTTCATTGGTCCATTTCAGGGTTCTCTGGAGGTTCGCATGCAGATTTTGGTTGTGAGGTGGTCCGAAAAGCTTGGAGTCATCAATATAGAATGGTATGTTATTAGAGACTTCTTTTGTCATACCATTTTACAAATAAGGAGGAGAGTGGGGCCTGGGACCGTACTCTGGGGTGCATCACCTGGTTTGGGGAATACTTATTCACCATTATTCGTGAAGAGTCGGAGCTGCTGCTTTCGATATATCAGTTAATTGCTCACACATTCTACTACATCAGTATGGATCGCAAGTGTTTACGGTTTGGCCTTAAGGTGTCTGTGAGGCTCTTTGTCAAGCAAACTCAGGTCAAAAGGTGCTCCCTTGTCCAGAAAGCTGGTGATAATATTGTGAATTTTGAGCAGGATGGCCTCCACTGACTTTTTTGAGTTGCAGCCCTGCTTGTCTTGTGACATTTCATTGTTTAGACAGAAGATTTGCAACGATTTCGGCGTTCATAATATGTTCCAAGGTCTTGCTACAGCTAAAGGTAAGTTGATTGGCCAATGTTTCTTAGCTTTTCTCTTATCACCTTCCTTGAATATGGATATAATGTGGGACTTCTTACATGCTTGAGGTATAGTCCTTAAGTCGAGGGACCCATGAAATATTCTACTTAGCTAAGTTGAGGTTTCGTTTGATAGCTCTCTCAAGGGCCTTGGATGAATATTCTCTCGTCCTCCTGACTTGTGCCAATTCGCCCTCAGTCGCCTCTTGATGGACTCGAGAGAAACCAAGAAAGGGGACATAGGGTTTGATACTCATAAGCTAGATTCCTATGGAGGGTACCGTCAGTCTCATTGGGAAACGTGACGCAAATTGTTTATTGAGCGGTTTAGCAATTTCTTGCAAGCCGGTAACTTTTGTGCCATCTAATTTTTTTGGATTTTTTTTTATTGAAGCTCTATTGGGATCTTTGCTAGAACAGTAGTTTCAGAACTTTTTGGGTTTTTTTTGGCTATCATTCGCAAGCTTGAACTCGAAATTTGAATAAAGTCTTTTGCAAGGATTTTGTAGTTTGTTTTGAGCCTTCGTGAACTACTTCGTTGTGATCATTTTTACCCTTGTTACGGTACTTGTCCCAGTGCCAGATTTTCTTTGTTTTATTCTCAACATATCTGAGAGTAATGTGCCGGAATGTTTTTGGCTTCGGCACATGTTTGATAGGTGTGTGCTCTTTCTGAAGCGGTGTAATATCTTCTTGAAAATTGACCCATTGTTGATCTACATCCCCGGAGAGCAGTAATCCCCAGTTCATACCACTCAGCCATCCTCTGATTGTCTTCTGTAGGTCTTCTTAATATATTCGTTTGTGATCTTGTAAAAGGTTAATTTTACTTCAATTACAAGAAGATCACTTTTACCAAGAGAGGGACGATACCTTGTGCTTTATAATTGTTGCTTGTGTCTAAGGAATATCAAATCGAGGAGGTTTTGTCTCTGGAAGAATCAAAGCCTGGTTGGTTTTTAAACCATCTGAAGCAGAACCAAATCATGATAGTAGTCAGAGAAAGGTTGGGAGAGTCTTTCTTCATTCTTCAGCTGGGAGAGTTCAAATGGAAAGCCTTCTCTCCAGTAGAGGGTGGGCAAATTGCAGTTGCCAGCTATCAAGGTATTCCTTTTAAAGTTCGCAGTTGCATTGTAGAGTATACTAGTAACTGTTCTGGGGTGAATGGGCTACTATATATGTAGCCTACCTGAAATATCACCGTGCTTTCATGATCGATGGGGTCAAACAATATAGTTACAACATTGTCCAAATCACAAGAATTACAAGTTGGGTGCAAGTTGGGTGGTCTAGGATGCTTTGAAAAGTACCAACGTGCTACATCTGTACCTTGGTGATTGCAAATTCGAGATTCTACAAAATAACCAGGTAAGTTAATATGGGGTTCAACTAACTTATTGATTATAGAGCTAGAGTTGATTGTCTTTTAAATCTTCTACAATAATACGTGCACTATTTACGTTGTTCAGTTTTTATGTTGAACCTCTGCGTCAGAGTCAGGCAGTAGGTTGCCTTTTTTTTTTATCGGGATTTTCAAGTCCCGTATGGCAATATTTTTTCACCTCCAGTGTGTTCTTTCAGTTGTTTGACAAGGGGTTTGTACTTTTCACGGTCCTACTTTGAACGGTTGTGGCTGAACTGGATATCTCCTTTCTACCAGACGATTTTTTTAGGATTACAAAATTGATTAGACTGAAAATTAATTTGTAAAAAGAACACAATAATCAACAGTGAGGAGGAGTGTTGTGTACAGTGGGTATGGAAGGCATATGTGTGCTGGTGCGTCATACTGGTAGTGCATGCAATGTAATAGCTCATCGGATTGTGTTTGTGAAATTATTTTTTTCCTTCTTTATGTTTCTTTTGGTTGTCAAAATATGCTTTGTTTAGCTTTTGGCTTAACACATACACACGCATTGCTAAAATGACTGCGCTTAACATTTTGAAGATTTGATCAAGGATGTATCGAGTAGAATCTAATAGTTATTATATTCTGTATTTGTAAATACAGTTAAAAATGAACTCAATTTAAAAGAAATGGTTAGTTTTATTAAAATATAAAAGTTTCATATTTCAGGTAAATGATTCAGAAGAAAGAGTGAAAGAAAGTATAGTCAGGACCCTTATAAGCTTTGTCACTCAAAACCTTAGTTTCAGTGATGCAGAGAACCTTATTTTGAACCCCAATGAGGTAAAAACGCTTTCTTCTTCTTTGCAGATTCTGTGCAGACTTTCTACCAAAGTCAATATAAAATAACCAAATCTCTGGACCCCAAAATGAATGTTTTCCTCTTTATACGCCATAGAAGAAAAGACAGTTACAAGGAGTTTAGGGTGGAGGGCACATCCTTTTTGGCTGTGCCCAAAAGGAAGGAAGCTTTATAGCTTCGTGGCAAATTCATAGATGTTGTATATTTGTATATATCCATATATGAAAAGTAGTTGATTTTGTCTAAGAAAAGATTTGGAAACATCAGAAGCTCTGAATATTCAAACCATAGTGTAAATTAACATTGGATTTCGATGAAGGCAAGCCTCATTTTTCAACAACTGGATTAGCATAAGCCAATTCAAAAAAATAATTGTAATTTAATTAGAAAAAGCCGGAAGTTGTTGGTTGAAACAATCTTGTTTTCTTTGGACAATGACCTTAAAAACATTTACAAGCATTTGCAGGTTTAAATAAAATTATCTTAAGTCTCAGTGACAATATACTTTTTTAGAGCACACTGCTTTTCCATTTACGAAAAATTAAGCAAAAAAAATGGGTTTTAATTTTGATAAAGCAGTGAATAAATTCACATTTATTCACTGCTTTATCAAAATTAAAACCCGTTTTTCTTGCTTAATTTTTCTCATTGACAAAAAGGGAGCAGACCTGTACTTTCAAGCCAAGTGTCTGTGCGAACTCTTGTGCGACTACTCGCTTTTTAGGTAAAAGGACCATCAAGGGTGAACTTAAAAAAATAGAACAGGCTATTTAGTTGGGTGAAAGAAATTCTTTGTTGGCAAATGGTCTACTCTAGAGTTTCTGTTGGGTGGCACACTTTCTAACCCTGTGCTTTTCTCTAGGTAGAAAAAATGTCTATTGGTGTATTTAGCACTCTTGAAAAAGGATCGTTAACATCAAATAACATCTCTAGTTGCAACATTGGCCTTGAGTAATATCGTCAAAAATTAAACGTTTTTGATTTTGTCAAATTAAATTGGTTTCGCCATTTTGCATTCTCAAAATATATGTAATTTATGCTCAATCTATATCTGCACAGGTGACTTTCTTCTTGGAAGTCCCTCCTGGGCTTGCATCAAGGGAAAAATAAATAGTGGGTTTTCTAAAGATCTTGAGGTGCTAGAATGTCATCGATAATACAATATCTGAAGAAAACGGTAAATTTTGTTTAGTAACAAGTTTGTCAATATATTCACTAGGTGGCGCTATTAGGTGTAAGACCATAGTGTTTATTCTCCATTCTCCTCAAATGTTTTATTATTAACTAGTTTACTGACTAGATATACATTTATAAATAATAATTTTTAAGCTTCAGTCTGGTTAAAAATTGTACATGCTGTCTTAGATTTTGCCTTTCTAGCTTAAAGCAAAGAATACCCTTTGTGCCTAAAGCTTCGTCTGTTGAATAGCAACATCATGTCCATTCTCCTTTATGCGAGTGATTGCTGGAAGCTGAATGTCCAGCAGGAAAAACGTATCCTAGGATTTGAATATGTCTGCCTGAGAAGAATTCTTTGCATTTTGTGGCAGGACAGGCTCCCGAACGTAGTAGTCCGCAGACGAACAGGTCAACCGCCAGTCACCGATATCCTGAAGCAGAGAAGATCGACCTATCGTTGTCATGTCCTCCGAATGCCAGGAGTCCGTCTTCCGAATGCTGTCTACGAGTGGCAACACGAGAGTGACCGAAACACACCCTCCGACGACAGTACGACCGAGACCTTTGGAGTGCTGAGCTGTCGTTATAACCACAGTTGGAGGACGTTACGGCTGCTGCTCCGCTCCGAGACGTCTGGCGAGGCTTCGTTGATGCCCTATGTGCCACACCTGGCCCTGGAGGAACTAAGGTCTAAGGTAAGGAAGCAGTTGACGACCATTCTGACGCTCTCAGCGTCTGTGAACCGACGCTGAACCAACCGATGAACTATTCAAGCTATGAACTTCAATATTTTTGCACAATCAGTCTTTAAACCAAAAAATGACAGTAGTCTACAAATCATGAAAATGATTACCGAATAGGGACAGTTAAAACTCTTGCAGTGAAGGGCAGGCTGTGTTGAAGTGTCTTATTTGGAATGACCCCTTCCCCCTTTGGAAGGCCTCTGCTCTGAGATAATTTTTTAGCCCAGGATGTTGTGCTGTCTACTTATAGCAGTGTGATGAGGACTTATGAATGATTAGTCGAATGTTGCATGTATATGACGCCTAGGTTTAAAGAAAAAATAGGTTTCCATCCGAGCGTTGGTGAAATTTTTGATGAATTTAGGTCCAGCGTATACCGTATTTTAATGAAAGCAATCTAACCAATGGCAAATTCTTTTTCTCACCTCATTTGAGTTGAGGCAGCTTTCTTCAGTGGTCTTTCAAACATATCAAATCGCTTGATAATGCTAGTAGCCTACATGCGTGGACCTTGTAATAGTAGAGTTTCAGAAAGCATTCAACCGCATGAGTCACTATTTTGCGGCCATGAATATGAAAACCATGGATGCCCACAAACAAACTCTAACTCTTGTTCTGAGTTTCCTGAAAAATAGAACACAGTGCTCGTTCCCACTTTTTGAAGGGGTCACTACCTCAGAATGGACAAACATAACGTGCGGAGCCCCACAAGGGACTAAACTTGCCGGCTGTATCTTCGTATGCCTTATTAACTTCGCGCTAGCAAATTTGATGAAAGTTTCAGGTTTGTAGATGATCTCTTCTTTGTTCTCAAGTATTTAGTATCTACAAAGGAATAAAGTCGCAATTAAGCGATAACCTACCAAGGTCATTCTTTGGTGATTGCAAAGAATACAAATTGACTGTCAACCATGCCAAATCGAACATAATCAAGTTTTGCCCTCTAAAATGTGACCTCGAGTCCATTGCCATCTCCAGTTCTTTCGTCGTAAAAAACCTAGAGAATTGGGCTTTCGTCTGATGTGCTTTCGAAGTTTACCGAGCATGTTGATAAGCTTGTAAAAGCCGAATGCGCATCAATCCAAACACTCACTGCAATGTGCCAATTTGGGTGTGGTAACGACAGTGTCAAAAATGCCTATCTTAGTTATGTAAGGCCACAACTCTAATACGCTGTGCCTGTTTGGGGCCCATTCATCCTTTTTGACGAAATTGAAGCTATTCAGAAGAGAGCGATAGAAGTCATAACTGGACGTAGAATAGTAAATAATATCCAAACATTGGAAAATCTGAGACTTGGATCTTTACGAGATAGACGCGATATATATATATATATATATATATATATATATATATATATATATATATATATATATATATATATATATATATATATATATATATATATATATATATTATATATATATATATGCATATATATATATATATATATATATATATATATATTATATATATATATATATATATATATATATATATATATATATATATATATATATATATATATATATATATATATATACGAGATAATGTTTTGTGGAAAAAACCTGCTTGTCTCACTTCAGCACCGCCACGTCTTACCATAAGATGCTGCAGTGAATGCATGAACCAGGTCAAAGCTGAAATTAGGCTCCATGAAATTTAAAACAAATCGTTATCGAAAATCGTTCGTTCCCTATTTTGTGGAAGTGTATAGCAAGTCGTAGTAATTTAATATAAGTATATGTGTATTTATTGGTTTTCGAAAGACTACATATATTAGCCTTGTGCTAGAGTGTATGTCTAAATAAACCTAAGTGTAAGTCTATCTCAAATCGTCCATTACTGAAAAAAGAGGAGGAAAAGACGTTCCGCTCATAATATTTAAGTCTACGTTATATATAGGTGGTAATTCCTATTTAAATTTTACTTTCAATAACAGATAAAACTTGCTTAATATTACAGCATTAGAAAAAAGTTAAAATTTCTGTTTGTGGCTCTGTTTTACAATGCATGATATGATCCTGAAGCAATATGAAATAAATCACAATAATAATAAAGTTTTGTTTAATTGATATTATATATTTTCTAATGTGAAAGAACAATAGATAAAAAAAAATACTGTAACCCCGGTCAATCTAATTCGAAGATATGGTGCCTAAAAACCCGGCTTGCAATTCAGGCTTGAATTGAGTGGAGTATGAGTTTCCTATATACATGGGCCAAGTTTGTTTCGAAACTTAGAGCACTTACGACTGTAAACCATGCGAGAAGCCTCAATGTTACCTCTTCTCAGAAAAACGTTATGATGAACAGTATCACTCTCTTCAAATGCAGCCCAAAACAAGTTGGAATAGTGGCCGTTAAAACGATTACATATAAAATTGCGAGTGCTACAGTGTAACAGTCGTCCAAGCCGGCTGTAGGCATGATATTCTCTATATTCCTTTCTCTATATATTGATCTCACTGATTCGAGATCCCTATTTCACAACGTGCTTTAATAGAATCATTCCGGAACATATACCTGGGCTGAAATACAGTGGAAATCATCAAGTCCTACTGACTAACAGTACAAAATATCTTGTCGTTTTAGAGGAGAAAATAATAACTTTAAGACATTTAAAGTGAAAGTAGGTTTTAATTCATAGATAATCCCTTGATTTCATAACAGTATTTAACTAAGATCTTCACATGATAGCCAAACGACAAGGTTTAATCAACAATAAATCCAAATTGCTTAGTGGACGCACTTAGTAATTTCGTTCTTGGAGATTCTATCTTATATCCAAGTATAACAGTTAGAAAACTGCAGTAATATAATAAAAGTTGATAGACCCACATTTAGGTTAAAAGGGTTTGTTTTACGCATTAATATGACGTAGATAATTTTGAAGACCACACTGCCTTTCCATGACGATAAATAAAAGTTAAAATAGGGATTAATACTTTTAATAGACAGTGATAATTCATAAAAAATACTTTGTATTTCCTGTCACGTGTGCAGTGACAGTATTTCTGCTGATGAATGTCACACCACATATGACCGAAATATCCAGTATTTTTTTGTGAAATATCACCGTCTATTAAAAGAATTTATCCCTATTTGATTTTTTTTTTATCTGACGTATTGTTGAACTATCTGTGGAGATGAGCAGCCATTCCACTGGGGCAATGCTCGATAATGTTATATTGTAGTTAAAGGAAGATACATGTTGTGAAGTGTTAATTTATGGTATTTGGGGGTTGTAGTCGTAGATGCCTTTATTCTCCCTTTATAGGGGAGATAAACTCTGGCCCTAAGGTAACTAAACTTTGGTAGCGTGCCTTAGGCTATGACCGAACTAATGAGGCGTACCGACTGGGTATGTTCGAGGGGCTAAAGGTAGATCGTAGAGAGGTTGTCTAACATACAATACTTTTATTCAATTTGCACATAATAATTACAGATATAGATATTCTACTGGGAATGGTTGTCCCAAGTAGACCACAAGTCTCAGAAACTACAATAATATATAATAGATACTTAGACACTTACAATGATAAGACAAAGTTCCAAGGTATTTCTAAAAAACAACGGACCAGAGGCCAGTCCGGCATAAAGTTAGTATAAGATTTTTCCTTCCCATAAAATGTATCTTTTATACATTTCTATCAACCACACCTTCCCACGTAATCGCTAGGAAGTGGTAATTTCTCAATTTTCCGTTAAACAGAACTTAGCAGGATATGTTCCTTATCTTAATAAAAAGTGGTATTTCAAAACTTCATATTTGCGTCTTATTTATTTTTACTAAATTAATAATGAACTAAATTAGAAAGCTTTACCACATATATTGACCTCGATCAAAGGAAGTGCAGCATCATTCACATCTTATAAAATTAAAACTTGTAAAACTGTCAACTTATAACAATTGCTGGAATTGCATTTGGTAGATTACTGATGAAATTAAAACGAGAAAAAGAGCTATTACCGAGCCCAGGTGGATAACCAAATTAAAATACTGTTATCTAAAGAAAAAATGTACTTAAACATATAATTCTATTTTATAAATAACTCCGAACTAAAAACAAAGCGTACTTGTTAAACTATAAAATTCATATTTAGTTAATATTGATGGTTTAGAATCTAGGCCAAAGACTGTAGGTCTAGAGTATCGAATGGTCTGATCAGATCCAAAAAATAAACTAGCCACCCTAGTAATTTGTCAAGAGCTTATTGATCACCAAAGTTGTGTATGGCATCGTTTTGAATGAATAAAATTATACTGCCCGTAAAGACGCACGAGGGTATTATAATGGAGTAAATAAGAAATATAGAAAGAAATACCAACATATATACAAGTACACAAATAAAAGATAAACTAGCACTTGATTGCCTGGGAAAATATCCGAGACTGATCTAGCCTTTCATAACATCTTGCACGCCGACTCTCAGCTACAGTCAGGGGTTCAGCCAACTCATAAGTGACGATCACCCGACTTTTTGTAGACCATAGGGGAATTCCTAAGATAAATTTCACATATCTAAAACACATGGTTCTTCTAATTTGTTTTTAGTGCACGTAAAAATGTCACAGAAGAAAGATCAAGGACATCTAGGACCGATCCTTAATTAAGGATCGGTAGTCAGAACACGGTCGTCTTCAGGGACTAGGGGTATATAGAGTTCAGGGACTGCTACTCTAGCAGTCTCTATCCATAGTAGAATCGTTATGAAAAGTGATGAATAGCCTTATGGTACCAACGAGGCTCGATTAGAATGCTCTTTCGTGAGATGTACCATTTGAAAGGTTTCGAAGGATAAACAACTTCAGTTTTAAATTAGCCTATACATTGAAAGAAAGAATTTGGGTTAAGAGTCAGAGGCATTATAGAGACTTAAAAGTAACATTTGGTTATTAGACCATGGTTATCTTCGGCCATCAGGGGATTGACACAAAATGATAGTTCAACTGACTACAAAGTTAATATAATATTTTTAAACCCTTTTGTCGAATTCCTCTGTAATTTCTGTGGAATGTAATCGATAGCAAAAAAAAAAAAAAAAACCAAATCAAGGGGTTAGATACTTATGTCAATTTTTCTACATTTTACTTGCTACCCATGTATTTAGGGGTGCATAACATATGCAGATCTAAGACTAAACTGCAAAGTCAATATCTTGTTTCCAATATATTTAAGGGTACACTACTTACATACATTTAAAGCTCAGCTGGCTGCAAAATCAATATCTTGTTTCTAAATTAAGGGTACTCTATTTCTGTACATTTAAGGTCCAACAGGATGCAAAGTCAATATCTTGTTTCAAATACATTTCAGGGTGCATTACTTACATACATTTGAAGCTCAGCTGGCTGGAAAGTCAATTTCTTGTTTCCAATACATTTAAGGGTACATTACTTACATACATTTAAAGCTCAGCTGGCTGCAAAGTCAATATCATGTTTCCAATACATTTAAGGGTACTCTACTTGTATAAATTTAAGGTCCAACAGGATGCAAAGTCAATATCTTGTTTCAAATACATTTAAGGGTACGCTACTTATATACACTACTTATATACATTTAAAGCTCAGCTGGCTGCAAAGTCAATATCTTGTTTCCAATACATTTAAGGGTACTCTACTTGTATAAATTTAAGGTCCAACAGGATGCAAAGTCAATATCTTGTTTCAAATACATTTAAGGGTACTCTACTTGTATAAATTTAAGGTCCAACAGGATGCAAAGTCAATATCTTGTTTCCAATACATTTCAGGGTGCATTACTTACATACATTTAAAGCTCAGCTGGCTGGAAAGTCAATTTCTTGTTTCCAATACATTTAAGGGTACACTACTTATATACATTTAAAGCTCAGCTGGCTGCAAAGTCAATATCTTGTTTCCAATACATTTAAGGGTACTCTACTTGTATAAATTTAAGGTCCAACGGGATGCAAAGTCAATATCTTGTTTCAAATACATTTAAGGGTACGCTACTTATATACACTGCTTATATACATTTAAAGCTCAGCTGGCTGCAAAGTCAATATCTTGTTTCCAATACACTTAAGGGTATTCTACTTGTATAAATTTAAGGTCCAACAGGATGCGAAGTCAATATCTTGTTTCAAATACATTTAAGGGTACTCTACTTGTATAAATTTAAGGTCCAACAGGATGCAAAGTCAATATCTTGTTTCCAATACATTTCAGGGTACATTACTTACATACATTTAAAGCTCAGCTGGCTGGAAAGTCAATTTCTTGTTTAAAATACATTTAAGGGTACATTACTTACATACATTTAAAGCTCAGCTGGCTGGAAAGTCAATATCTTGTTTCCAATACATTTAAGGGTACTCTAATTGTATACATTTAAGGTCCAACAGGATGCAAAGTCAATATCTTGTTTTCAATACATTTAAGGGTACTCTACTTGTATAAATTTAAGGTCCAACAGGATGCAAAGTCAATATCTTGTTTCCAATACAATTCAGGGTGCATTACTTACATACATTTGAAGCTCAGCTGGCTGGAAAGTCAATTTCTTGTTTCCAATACATTTAAGGGTACATTACTTACATACATTTAAAGCTCAGCTGGCTGCAAAGTCAATATCTTGTTTCCAATACATTTAAGGGTACTCTAATTGTATACATTTGAGGTCCAACAGGATGCGAAGTCAATATCTTGTTTCAAATACATTTAAGGTTACACTACTTATATACATTTAAAGCTCAGCTGGTTGCAAAGTCAATATCTTGCTTCCAATACATTTAAGGGTACTCTACTTGTATAAATTTAAGGTCGAACAGGATGCAAAGTCAATATCTTGTTTCAAATACATTTAAGGGTACGCTACTTATATACACTACTTACATACAGTTAAAGCTCAGCTGGCTGGAAAGTCAATATCTTGTTTCCAATACATTTAAGGGTACTCTAATTGTATACATTTAAGGTCCAAAAGGATGCGAAGTCAATATGTTGTTTCAAATACATTTAAGGGTACACTACTTATATACATTTAAAGCTCAGCTGGCTGGAAAGTCAATATCTTGTTTCCAATACATTTAAGGGTACTCTACTTGTATAAATTTAAGGTCCAACAGGATGCAAAGTCAATATCTTGTTTCCAATACATTTCAGGGTGCATTACTTACATACATTTAAAGCTCAGCTGGCTGGAAAGTCAATTTCTTGTTTCCAATACATTTAAGGGTACATTACTTACATACATTTAAAGCTCAGCTGGCTGCAAAGTCAATATCTTGTTTCCAATACATTTAAGGGTACTCTAATTGTATACATTTGAGGTCCAACAGGATGCGAAGTCAATATCTTGTTTCAAATACATTTAAGGGTACACTACTTATATACATTTAAAGCTCAGCTGGTTGCAAAGTCAATATCTTGCTTCCAATACATTTAAGGGTACTCTACTTGTATAAATTTAAGGTCGAACAGGATGCAAAGTCAATATCTTGTTTCAAATACATTTAAGGGTACGCTACTTATATACACTACTTACATACAGTTAAAGCTCAGCTGGCTGGAAAGTCAATATCTTGTTTCCAATACATTTAAGGGTACTCTAATTGTATACATTTAAGGTCCAAAAGGATGCGAAGTCAATATGTTGTTTCAAATACATTTAAGGGTACACTACTTATATACATTTAAAGCTCAGCTGGCTGCAAAGTCAATATCTTGTTTCCAATACATTTAAGGGTACTCTACTTGTATAAATTTAAGGTCCAACAGGATGCAAAGTCAATATCTTGTTTCCAATACATTTCAGGGTGCATTACTTACATACATTTAAAGCTCAGCTGGCTGGAAAGTCAATTTCTTGTTTCCAATACATTTAAGGGTACATTACTTACATACATTTAAAGCTCAGCTGGCTGGAAAGTCAATATCTTGTTTCCAATACATTTAAGGGTACTCTAATTGTATACATTTGAGGTCCAACAGGATGCGAAGTCAATATCCTGTTAAAAATACGTTTAAGGGCCCACTACTTATATACATTTAAAGCTCAGCTGGCTGCAAAGTCAATATCTTGTTTCCAATACATTTAAGGGTACTCTACTTGTATAAATTTAAGGTCCAACAGGATGCAAAGTCAATATCTTGTTTCAAATACATTTCAGGGTGCATTACTTACATACATTTAAAGCTCAGCTGGCTGGAAAGTCAATTTCCTGCTTCCAATACATTTAAGGGTACATTACTTACATACATTTAAAGCTCAGCTGGCTGCAAAGTCAATATCTTGTTTCCAATACATTTAAGGGTACTCTAATTGTATACATTTGAGGTCCAACAGGATGCGAAGTCAATATCTTGTTTCAAATACATTTAAGGGTACACTACTTATATACATTTAAAGCTCAGCTGGCTGCAAAGTCAATATCTTGTTTCCAATACATTTAAGGGTACTCTAATTGTATATATTTGAGGTCCAACAGGATGCGAAGTCAATATCTTGTTTCAAATACATTTAAGGGTACACTACTTATATACATTTAAAGCTCAGCTGGTTGCAAAGTCAATATCTTGTTTCCAATACATTTAAGGGTACTCTACTTGTATAAATTTAAGGTCGAACAGGATGCAAAGTCAATATCTTGTTTCAAATACATTTAAGGGTACGCTACTTATATACACTACTTACATACAGTTAAAGCTCAGCTGGCTGGAAAGTCAATATCTTGTTTCCAATACATTTAAGGGTACTCTAATTGTATACATTTAAGGTCCAAAAGGATGCGAAGTCAATATGTTGTTTCAAATACATTTAAGGGTACACTACTTATATACATTTAAAGCTCAGCTGGCTGCAAAGTCAATATCTTGTTTCCAATACATTTAAGGGTACTCTACTTGTATAAATTTAAGGTCCAACAGGATGCAAAGTCAATATCTTGTTTCCAATACATTTCAGGGTGCATTACTTACATACATTTAAAGCTCAGCTGGCTGGAAAGTCAATTTCTTGTTTCCAATACATTTAAGGGTACATTACTTACATACATTTAAAGCTCAGCTGGCTGGAAAGTCAATATCTTGTTTCCAATACATTTAAGGGTACTCTAATTGTATACATTTGAGGTCCAACAGGATGCGAAGTCAATATCCTGTTAAAAATACATTTAAGGGCACACTACTTATATACATTTAAAGCTCAGCTGGCTGCAAAGTCAATATCTTGTTTCCAATACATTTAAGGGTACTCTACTTGCATAAATTTAAGGTCCATCAGGATGCAAAGTCAATATCTTGTTTCAAATACATTTCAGGGTGCATTACTTACATACATGTAAAGCTCAGCTGGCTGGAAAGTCAATTTCCTGCTTCCAATACATTTAAGGGTACATTACTTACATACATTTAAAGCTCAGCTGGCTGGAAAGTCAATTTCTTGTTTCCAATACATTTTAGGGTACATTACTTACATACATTTAAAGCTCAGCTGGCTGGAAAGTCAATTTCCTGTTTCCAATACATTTAAGGGTACATTACTTACATACATTTAAAGCTCAGCTGGCTGGAAAGTCAATTTCTTGTTTCCAATACATTTAAGGGTACATTACTTACATACATTTAAAGCTCAGCTGGCTGGAAAGTCAATATCTTGTTTCCAATACATTTAAGGGTACTCTAATTGTATACATTTGAGGTCCAACAGGATGCGAAGTCAATATCCTGTTTAAAATACATTTAAGGGCACACTACTTATATACATTTAAAGCTCAGCTGGCTGCAAAGTCAATATCTTCTTTCCAATACATTTAAGGGTACTCTACTTGTATAAATTTAAGGTCCAACAGGATGCAAAGTCAATATCTTGTTTCCAATACATTTCAGGGTGCATTACTTACATACATTTAAAGCTCAGCTGGCTGGAAAGTCAATTTCTTGTTTCCAGTACATTTAAGGGTACATTACTTACATACATTTAAAGCTCAGCTGGCTGGAAAGTCAATATCTTGTTTCCAATACATTTAAGGGTACTCTAATTGTATACATTTGAGGTCCAACAGGATGCGAAGTCAATATCCTGTTTAAAATACATTTAAGGGCACACTACTTATATACATTTAAAGCTCAGCTGGCTGCAAAGTCAATGTCTTATTTCCAATACATTTAAGGGTACTCTACTTGTATAAACTTAAGGTCCAACAGGATGCAAAGTCAATATCTTGTTTCAAATACATTTCAGGGTGCATTACTTACATACATTTAAAGCTCAGCTGGCTGGAAAGTCAATTTCCTGTTTCCAATACATTTAAGGGTACATTACTTACATACATTTAAAGCTCAGCTGGCTGCAAAGTCAATATCTTGTTTCCAATACATTTAAGGGTACTCTACTTGTATGCATTTAAGGTCCAACAGGATGCAAAGTCAATATCTTGTTTTCAATACGTTTAAGGGTACACTACTTAAATACATTTAAAGCTCAGCTGGCTGCAAAGTCAATATTTTGTTTCCAACGTATTTAAGGGTACTCTACTTGTATGCATTTAAGGTCCAACAGGATGGAAAGTCAATATCTTGTTTCCAATACATTTAAGGGTACACTACGCATATACAATTAAAGCTCAGCTGGCTGCAAAGTCACTATCTTGTTTCCAATGCATTTAAGGGTACTCTACTTCTATACATTTAAGGTCCAACAGGATGCAAAGTTAATATCTTGTTTCCAATACGTTTAAGGATAAACTACTTATAGACATTTAAAGCTCAGGTGACTACAAAGTCAATATCTTGTTTCTAATACATTGAAGGGTACTCTACTTGTATACATTCAAGGTTCAACTGGATGCAAAGTCAATATATTGTTTCCAATACATTTAAGGTTATACTACTTATATACATTTAAAGCTCAGCTGCCTGCAAAGTTAATATCTTGTTTCCGAAACATTTAAGGTTACACCACTTATTAATCAATATGAAAAGGAAGTTTCCAGCTGGCTTGCATGTTTCTCAGGGCAGCATTGCGTTGTTCCCATTTCCCCTGAAAAGATCAAGTTAGCTGTCAGAAAGGTACTTTCCAAAGCAAAGAATGGGATGGACAGCGACGGTCTTTCAATAAAACACCTCAAGCACTTACCTGAATGCTTCTGTTCCCATCTTCAGCTTATCTTCCAGATGTGCATCACCAGGGGGTTTTGTTCCAAACTCTTTCCTAAAAGGGGTCATCTCATCTGTCGCCAAAAAAGGAAAAGATCCAAAAAAACGCAAATCTTATAGACCCATAACCGTCTCGTGCATCTTTAGCAAAGTGTTTGAAAATGTGATCTTCTCTGAGCTTGATACTGGACACTTTGGGGACAATCAGCTTGGATTCCAGAAAGGTCTCGGGTGCCCAGAGGCTCACCGCCTTCTGGCTAACGTACATATGGACTCGGAAATAAAAAAAAGTCACCTCTGTTTATGTGTACTATTGATGTATCGAAAGCGTTCCATAGCGTCAATCACATGCAAACAATGAATGCTCTACTGCCCAATGGAGTAAGTTCGAGCATGGTGAGTACTCTGAAATTTTAGTACGAAAATTTGACTGTGTTGGCTAAGTGAAAAGGTACAGTTTCAGATCCTATAAAAATCAGAAGAGGGGTGAGGCAAGGCAGCGTTCTTAGTCCTCTTATTTTCAAACATGCAATGTCCAAAATTCTGGACCGTATATCGCCCTCTCTCCTATTGCATGGTACTGACCAATCTTACTTGGCATACGCTGATGACGTCCTTCTGCTCAGTAGATCCAAACCAGACTTACAAGAGAACCTGAATCGACTCCTAAGTGACTTTTAGTCTGTTGGAATTTCTATCAATATTGATAAGTGGGAATTTTTGTCCTTTAGTGCACCGCAAAGTAATTCTGTCACTCTCGGAAATCATGTTGTCCCTACCGTATCGGAGCTGAGATATCTTGGTATTATGATTGCAGAAACAATTATTAAAACTAGACAAGCAATTGTTAAGCAAACAACTAAAGCTATTAAATGTGCTTATGCGTCTGTAGTGCCGAATTGCAGACGCTACTCCAGGAAATCTCTTGTCCCGATTTGTTGTTCATTGTGCTTACCACATATTACCTACCTCTCTGGTGTATCCCACATGCTGTCAGTGAAAGACACTGAAAATTTCAAAAAGTGCTATTAAAAAATTGTAAATATTTTACTGTACATACCCAAGCGCTATAAGAATTCCCGCCTGGAAAAATATGGTTTTAAAGAGCCATCCAAACAATGGTCTAGCATTCGAAATACTTCAGTGCTAAAAGTTAAATTAGATAGACGGCGTATCTCACCTGCATTTATTTGAGTGTCGTGAATTATAATGAGTGTTGTATCTTTATCTTTTTGAAGCTTGTTTCTTTTCTTTTTTCTTTTTGTAGTGCTCCACTATAATCTATTTTTCTAGATTGTGGGTGAATAAATGTTATTATTATTATTATACATTTAAGGTCCAACAGGATGCAAAGTCAATATAATATTTTTAAATTTTCTCCTCGGATTGCTGACAAAAGCGTTGCTCCTGCAGCACTATTGTTGGCAAAGTCGACAAAGGATTGCTGCAACACATCACGATTGCCTAGGCAACGTCAATCTAGTTGTGTCTGATCTTGGGAACCTATGTCTTGAAAATTAGTTTTTCTAAACTTTCTATACGCCACTTCAACACTGAATCTACTTGGGTTTTATTACCTGGTTTCTTGAAACTACCTTGCAAGATGTATTTAGGATTTGTAATCAATTAATAAATAATTAACCAAACCATCCAAAATAATTAATCATTTTATGGAGAATGCCAAATTTGCCAAAATCTACGACCAATTTTTTTCTGTCTTTTTTTAAAGGGATTTTAAGGCTGAGTCACTTGGCTTCTCAAGTTCCCGCTGTTTTTTTTTTTCTATTTACGACCAAAATTTTTATCAGTTTGTGAAACATTATATCTTAGGTCTTGTAAATTAAAAGAAAGAAAAATTATCATTAACTATTTTTAATTTTAGTTAGATATCCTCACTGAATCTGATGGAGAGCAGTTTAACCTACTGAAAGCAGCATTGATCTCTACTCTAGAAACTAGTTGTTATAAAACACAACTCCCGACTGTATTATTAAAGAAAGGAAAACCAGTGCCACTAGTCTCTTACAGGAATAAGGGAATTATGGATAGTGCTGCAAACTTGGAAGATAAAAGCGATCACCAGTTGAAATCACAACCTCTGTGTAAAGTAACCAAGCTTGAGATCGTGAATGAGTCAAGTGTGGATTTAATGAAAATGGTTCCATTAATAGTTTCTAAGAATGAATGGACATCAAGTACTTTGGGTCACAGCAGTGGTACACATACAGAAGCAAGTGGTTCCTTACTAGTTGACGTTGGTAGTACAAAGAGTGCCAATAATTTGAAGTTGCCAATGTTGTTTACGAAAGCCATAACACATCCAGATGTCGTGGAGTTGATATCTAAAAAACTTTTTGAGCTTGTGGAAGCTTCTGAGTTACGTTGAGCAGTTGATAGTGTATTCTCTATATCCTCTAACGTGTTGTATACAGTCCCAGACTGTTCCGCACCTCCGCGCTTCCCAAGTGGTTAACATGAAAATCGCGCAGGGATTTTGTATAGTACCGAACTAGTTTTTGTAGGAATTGTTTAAGAAATTATTTACAATATATTTATGAAAAAGAGTTATAGTGATTCGATTTTTTAAAATTAGGTTCTATTGCACAGTTTGAAAATTCCTTAGTTGCTCATCCCATAGTTAGCGGCAGCGATAGACTAACGCCTCAGGGTAATTTCAATGTAGGTCTGTCAAAATAGAAGAGAGGGCATATAATACGAATGCTATGTGTGATGTATTGTTTCTCGGAAATTCCTTGGTCCATTGTCCCTAAACTTGTTAACTAAAATATTTTTCAAACTGGCGCAACGTTGGGTTGAAAACTTGAAAGAAAATCACAGGAAACTATGAACACACTTGTGAGCGGGTCTTAAACCTGCTTAGTGGTTTTTCGCGGCTTATCTTTGCTTCAATTCTGCTTTTCATATCTTGCGTAGCCTCCAATAACATAACGGGTGTTCCCTTTGTGCTTAATGACTTTTCAAACTAGTAAATAGTGGCACTGTTGAGAAATCTGCACGTCTCCCTTTTTTTAAGCGTTTAGATATCATTGTGGCCTGTCGTCATGGTTGCAGCAATAGCTAAAATATGGTTAACAGTGAACCACAGCCCATAGCAATTGGAAATTAAAAAGCGCACTTTCAAAAAAATTCTCAAATGTAACAGTCACCATTTGACAGTAATTCAGAAAAGGTAATTATCATTCATGTCAAACTTAAAAGTAAAAAGTAATGACGAAAACAATTTTATGTTTTTTAGGAAATCTTCAAAACCCTCAAAAATGGTAGTGAATTGTAATAGGAAGAATAGCATTGGAATCGCTACGGTAAAAAACTTTTAACTGGACTTCCTCAGCACTTAATTTTAACAAAAAAGAAAATCACAATTTAGCTTTGGGACTCTGATGTTCTGCTCAAGAAAATTTGATCAGCGAAGAACTCATAAATGGGAAGACCCTGGGTACAGATCGCATTCCAGTGGCAATGATCAAGTCCAGGGTACGATAAATCTTGACCATCTGAACATCCTTCATTTTGGTCCTTTTTCCATCGAAAGATTCCCTAAAGATGGAGAACAAAACCATAGTGAACTTTTCAAGATCGGCAATGCAAAAGAATTGGGCAAGTACAGCGGCAATCTTCTCTAGATCTCAGTGAAACTCTTTACGATTATTATGCTAGGAAGACTCCAAACTGCCTTTTGATCCCCTCTTCCGTAAAGAGCAGGATGAATTTTGACCAAAACTCTGTGGATCTTATCTTTACTCTTCGTGCGGTGTTGGAGGAATATAGTGAATGGAGACAACTCTTGTACATTCGCTACGTGGACTTCGAGTAGCTTTTGATTCAGTAGATCGTCAAACCTCGAGTGGATTATTGTGATTCTACGGCTTCCTGAGAAGCTAGTACATCTAATAGTTACCATATGCGAAGAGACAGAATGCTGTGCTAAAATAACCGATTGCAAAAGCCACCCCCTCAAAGTGATGAGTGGCGTAAAGGAAGGCTGTGTCCTACATCTCTCATCTTTGTCCTAGTTGCAGACCACAGTTTGTAGACAGATTAATTGACAATGGACGCGAATTGCAGGAAAGCTGCTTGAGAACGTTCACTTAGCCAATCATGTTGGTTTTATAGAGGGTGACAAGCAGAAGCTTTGGGAAGTCCTAAGTAAACTCGTGAAGAAAGCTAAATCATTCGGATCACACATCAGTGCCCTAAAGGCTAAACCTATGTCAGTTAGCTGTTCACCCATAAGAAAAACAGCCCTAAGAAAAAATATACAGTAGTTCAGAGACTTCTACCGTCTCGAAATTCCTATTGTATTCGTAGAAGCTGAAACTCAGGCTGTTATAAAGTAGTATTTTGTCTGTCCGAAATTACTCTATGGAATGCTTTTGAGAATATTTGTCTTCGCCTAATCCTAAGGATCAGCTGGAAAGAATATTTCCCGACTTCCACCTCGAGGAAGTCAGCACCTGCACAGACCAACCAGATATCGCCCCTTATGTGAGACAATAAAGATGGCAATACTGTGTACATATTTCTGCATGCCAGATCCTAGAGTTCCAAAAATGTTCTTCGCTGGCAGCTGGAATATACCCGTTATCGAGGAAGACCAAAGAACTCACTCTGTAGGACGGAAAACCATGACAGAAGAACCCTTTATACGGGTCTCATCCAAGAATGGGAGGACAGCTACACAGCCGCCCACTTGAGGGAAGGTTTAAGGCCACCCACTGAAGCCCTGTGTGCCTCTCGAGGCACTGGAGAACCTAAGGTCTAAGGTAAGCAGTGATTTCTCCTTTTCCACCAGCATTTTTTCCCTGAAAATAACTTGCTGGTAACTTCTTTTGAAAATAATTTCTTCCGAGTCGCATTCATGGACATATTTGCTTAAGAATTTAGCCAGGGTAAACCAATCGTGATGACGACAAGTAAATGTTTCAGTACTTCCCCGCAAAGACTATCTGACATAATTTTATTGGCTACAAAAATTTATTTACTTTATTACAACTAAACGTAGACCCTCCATAGTCCTTGAAGCGAGGTTTAAAAATTATGAAATATTTCTTTTCCTGTTTTCCCGGATGTGAATACCGCTCAAAGAGATTAGGGAGAGTAAAAACAAAGACATGAAAGAGAAAGAGAAACAGAGGCGTGGAGGGCCTAGTACGAGCATATTTTAAAGATATTATACCGAGCTGATGTAAAGCTCTGCTTGGGAACTACTGTAAGTAAGTACAAGAGTAACAAATATTTATTTTAGTATTGCTTTGTAATGACGTTATAGAAAGGTTTTTATAAAATAGATTTGATAGAAAGAAGGAGTGGAAGAGAAAGAAAGTTTGCTCTTGAAAACTATAAATTTTTGACTACAAATTCTTACTAAAAGCTCTCAATAGTAAAGCTATAAAAGGAGAGTCCGAGGAAAGACACTATATTGAGACCGTCCTTCGGGGCTCTATATTACTTGTTGGAACAGAACCGCTATTCTTAAATTGATTATGAATTTCTTAAGATTGGCTTTTTTTACTATTAGCTAAATGCTCAGCTTCAAATTTATTTCTATTAAATATATATAAAAGCATAATAACTCATTAACAATTGAACCCAGAAGCCAGGTGTGTATAGGGGGATAATAAATTAAAAACAATATTTGATAACAATAGGAAATATTACTTAAATGCAAACAGAACATTAGGAGGATTAAGAGAGAACCCATTATAACTATTTCGGTCATCTATAAAGAGACGGACTTTGGAGACAAGGAAAGACTTGTCATTTGGGGTAAAATTCTAACTAAATTGATGAACCCGGGCCAGCAAGGGAAAATATCTACCGGATTTAGTTTTTACTATAGATGTTTACTTACGTTTACTATTGCAAGATTTTACTGTTATTACTTATTATTTCTTATATTTTTTTTGTATTTATATATATATATTTTATTTTTACTATAGATGTTTACTTACGTTTACTATTGCAAGCTTTTACTGTTATTACTTATTATTTCTTATATTTTTTTTTGTATTTATATATATTTTATTTTTACTATATATGTTTACTTACCTTTACTATTGCACGCTCTTAATATTATTACTAATTATTTTAATGTTAATATTATTTGAGTCCCCCAAAATCTGGGACAAGCTACAGCCAAAAAACCTTAGGGCAAATCTTGTGTAGTTTGTAGATAGCTTTTATTGCAGGGTTGCCAGTAGAAAAAAACTCGACAAATTATTTCCTTGAAAATTACCTATGAGTCGATCCTCTATGGTCGTCGAATAGTCGTAATGGTAGTCATTTAGTTTCAAAGAGTTTCACGTTGACCTAATTAGATTTATTCAAGTGGGATATCTTTCTTTTTCTGTTAATAAATTGTATTAAAAATTTATTAACAGAATTTATTAACAATTTATTTCTTTCTTTCTGTAATACATTTATTGATAGTGACCCCCTTGTCCGTTGTCCATGCTCAGGGGAGTTTTTAACGACAGGATTTAACTACAGTCAAAACGTTTTTTTTTTTTACTGAGAATTAACTAAAAAAAAAAATTTCCGAAAAGAAGTTTTTCAAAAATAAGTAAGGGTCCTATCAAACTTAGGATCAGCAGAAACAATAACATAATAAACTTCAACGACAAGAAATCACTATTAAAGAATAAATGAAACCCAAAACGAACAGAAATTAAATAAGCAATGATAGCAAACAGACATACTATCGCTACTAACATAACTGAATTGACATCTTAAAACGAGTTGAACTTAAATTGAATATGTGGATCAAGCTAAAAATGAAAAAAAATCACTACAAACAAGAGTTTGGGCTTTACCTCTTTCCCTAACTGTATAAGTCTAAAATTTACTGCGTCATTGATGCTTTACTGAACGCGAATTATATTATAAATATTTTCTTTTGTACTTATTACAACATTGAAAAAAAAATGCAGTAAAATTCAATTTTTAACTGATGACCTTTCAGTCTTCTAAGCTCTCCTGTAGACTAGGTTGGTTGGATAAAGGTTGCTTTTCTGCCCCTAGAGAGGGTTGTGGGTCTCTGGGGTGAAGCACAGGCACCTTCTCCATCCCTATCTCTTCAGGGAGAAATTCAGCTGCGTGGCCTCGCCGTCGCAACGGCCCTGCCAACCTAACCTTGGCGGACGCCGGCTAACGCGCAGAAGGGGTGCCGTCGGATTGGGAACCCGTCGGTTAAATATATTCCCACGAAACGATGGAAATGGCAGAACGTATTTAAAAACCAACTTTGGCTACGCCATTTCCGGCAAGCAATGCTTCGGAGGCTACGGCACACCCGACGAAAAGTGAACTAGCCGGCCACCCGTTGAAACATCGACAATCCCTCAGTGTTGGGTGCTGCTACGTATGTTCATTGAAATGCCCTGTGACACGGACCTTCATTGCTGCCGAATGCGAAAGATACTGCATGGAAATTCTGTGTGTATCCGAAACCTGACTAAATGGAAATTTGGAAGATGAGCCCGTCCGCCTCGTATGGAAAATCCGAATTCCAATTTTTCAACTCCGGACCTAGTGATGGCTCTGGTAACGCGGGGGTTGGTCTCCTCCTCAGCACTAAGGCGGTAAAATCCCTAGTTGAATGGCAGCCCATCTCATCTCGTTTGGCTAAGGCCCGTCTTAAGGGTCGCCTGTTCAACATCACTGTCATCTCAGCCTATGCACCAACCAAAGCCGCGGACAAAAGTACAGTTGATGAGTTCTACGATGCTCTGATCCAGTCATGGAGAACAGTCCCAAACCGTGACCTGCTTATTCTAGGAGGTGAGCTTAACGCCCATGTTGGAAGCCGCGAGGCAGAGCGTGAAAGAGCTGCTGGAAGACTTGGATGTGGCGACAGGTGCGAGCGTGGACGGAGACTCGTAGAACTAGGCCAGCAGCATAATCTTGTATTGGCGAATACGTTGTTCTAACATAAACCATCTCAGAGGATCACCTTGTACTCTCGAGATGGAAGAGCCCAATCCCAGGTGGATTACTTGCTAGTATCCTCCCGATGGCGAAGCTCTATGCAGAACTGTAGAGCCTACCGTGGAGCCGACACAGGAGCGAAGAACGTGGAGCCGGAACATATGGTGCTAAAAGCTTCCCTGACCATAAAGCTTGCATCCAGGAAACGAACACAACCTCCTCCGAGACACGATGTAGCACGTCTTCATGATAAAGCGGTTGCAGAAGAGTTCCGCTTAGAATTATCTAACCGTTTGACATCTTGTCCGCGGACGACGATAACGAACCAACCACCATAAACTTAGAAGGTGATTCGAGGAAGACCAGAGGAACTATAACAGACGCCTCTAAAAAGCCCTTGGCAGGCTAAATCGGAAATGGGAAAAGTGGATCTTATAAGTCACCACCAAGCTGTTAAACCAGAAACAACAGACCGGAAATACCAAGTCAACAGTGTTCAAAACACTGAGAAAAGAATGCCATAAATCCGCCCGCCGTGACAGACAACGCTACTGGGACCACGTGGCAGCAGATATGCAGGAGGCTGCTAGTCATTCAGATACAAGAAAGCTTTACCAACTACGAAAATAAGCAATTGGGAAAAGTAAAAAGATCTCAACTGGAGTGAGAGGTGATGATGGAACGCTTCTGTCAAGAAAAGATGACGTAATCGCAAGATGGCAGTAACCACTTCCAGCAGCTGCTGAACCCCAGTCACAACATCCATTCCACTCAAACGCCCCCCCCCCAATAATAGAGCTACTGCACTCCAGCCACGTAACCCTAACCTTAACTCAGTACCACCGAGTCAACAAGCCCCATGCAGCAATGTCAATGTTCACCATCCTTCAATACAAGATATCAAAGAGGCAATCAAGAAGCTGAGGAATCACAAGGTGCTAGGCATAGATTCTATCCCGGCATAAGTCTACAAATCTGCTCCTATTCTTGCTAAGAAACTTTAGAAGTTCTTCTGCTCAATCTGGTTTCGGGAACAGTTTCCCCAGGAATGGCAAGACTCAGTTATACTGCCTGTTTTCGAGAAAGGCGACCACACTGAGTGCAAATATTATAGAGGGATTTCACTTATGAGCTTTGCGGAAAAGATTTTTGCAATGATTCTGCTTAACCGATTCCGCAAAGTCCACAACGAAAGACCCCGTCCCAACCAATCTGGTTTCCGAGCCGGCATGGGCTGTATTGAACAACTCTTCACCTTGAGACAGATTTTTGAACACAGAGCTAAGCATCAACAAATCACCGTCGCTGTCTTTATTGACTTCATTACAGCCTTCGATTCAGTCATCTGGGGAGGAATTTTAATGGAAATGGAATAGGACTGTGTCCCACCTAGGATCATACGACTCATTCAGGCTTACTATCAACACAAACGAGCCTGCATCAAGGTGAATGGAGAACTTTCTCCGCTATTCAATATTGACTTCGGTGTGAGGCAAGGGTGTTTACCCTCTCCCGAACTATTCAATTTTGTCGTCGATTGGGTAATGAAAAAACAATGCTAAACTTCGAAGGAGTCAAGGTTAGCCCTGATTTCAGTGCCACCGACCTGGATTATGCCGATGATGTTGCTCTTCTTGGCAAATCCGTTGGCAAAGCCCAGAAAATGCTTCTGAAAGTCTCCGAAGTTGCTGTCGCAGTGGGGCTCAAGATTAATATTGACAAGACTAAAGCCATGTCTAATACCCCGGATATAAACTCTATCCTTATAACCCTTAACGATAGGCAGATTGAAGTTGTCAATAAATTCAAGTATCTTGGATCATACATTAACATCAACGGGGGATGTAGCAAAGAAACCCAATGCCGCATTGCATCAGCTTGCGCTGTCTTTGCACAGCTGTGGAAGTCGCTATGGAAAAGGAAGGAATTCCACCGGAAAACAAAAATTCTTATTTTCAATGCCCTAGTCCGATCAGTCTTACTGTACGGCTGTGAGACGTGACCCTTAAAAGTCACCGAGGCACACGCCCTCAACGCTTTTGAAGACAGATGTCTAAGGAGCATATTGGGGTACGACTCAGCAACCGAATCCCAAATACGATCATCCACCAACGATGTGAGCAGAAGTACGTTATCACATCTATCATTCGACGCCACCACCTGTCCTGGTTTGGCCATGTTTGCCGATGACCAGCCGAGACTTTCACAAGTCAAAGCTTACGCTGCAAACCAGCACCTAATTGGAGGGAACGACATGGAGGACAAGCCAAAACTTGGCTTAACACTGTCAAATCTGACCTCGAGCCGATTGGCAGATACCGGAGACATGTTTGCAGATGGGACCCTTCATGGCTTGAAATTATCGCCCCACTAACCCAAGACCGTAACCTGCGGAATTCAACAGTCTGCCAGATCCTGTCGTCAGGGAGAGCTACATATTTTGTGTCCTGATCCAAGTACAAGTACAAGTAATCTTTCAGCAATCAATATCATTGTATGTCATTATCATTCAGCGTGTCCCCAGGTGGCGATAGGGGAACGCCCTACAGATATGTAGGGTACCTCCATAGGAGGCACGGACCAAGGGGGACCTTGTCCCTAGGGGTTCATAATAGAAACTGGGGCACTCTGGCCAGGGGCCATAAATACAGGTGGAGGAGGAAGAAGGCCCCTCAAATGTACACTCAACAGGGCCCACTTGCGTGTCCACACGTCCCATGAGTTACCAACCTTCTCCCAGTAATGGGTTAAATTGTATGGTGACGCAGAACATCATTGCGGGAGGATCCTCTATAGGAGGACAACTGCGACAGGGCGTAAGATCCAGATCTATGGACAACGGCCTATGCAAAGGGCTGCCTCAACCCTTTCGGGGTACCTACAAGACTGTAGACCTCGCGGTCAATCTCTATTCCCACTTTAGGAGTGGTGCCCCTCGAGGAAATTATAGCCTAGTAAACGACGCAGCATTCGCACGGGATTCTGATTAATGGATAATTCTTCTCAGCTTGGTATGTTTTGACGGGCATTTTCGGGTTGAAAAATCTCATCCTAGCTGATCTATCTATTATAGGCAGCCTCCCCGTAGTAGCATAATATTTGTAAGCATGAACATATAATGAGTCGGAGGTAATAGGCTTGAGACTGTCTGTGCAGGATTTCGACTCTTGTTGATAGAAGAGCATCGTCAAGTGCTGAAAACCATGTTGTGATAAAGGTGGGCCCAGGATTGCAGAACGCCTTCATTTATACTGGAGTTCACAGAGACTTCTTTGTGTCCGGTTCTAAGCCGGCTTAAGCGTTTCGTTATAGACTTGAGAGGATATGTGATCCCCGTCCAGCACTGGCATCCGGGATCTTGCTTTTCCTGAGGCCAAAATAATTTCAATGATTGAAAGAACATGAAAATTGGAACTGGGAATGTTACGACGTTAAAAAATGACTATCGTATTGACATTTTGACTGATGAAATCAGACGATTCGAACTGGACTTATTAGGAGTTTCAGAAACTCATATCCCAGGGATAGGAAGCATTAAATTAGGTGATATATAGTTTGTTTACTCAGGAAGGAAGGATGGGGTACACAGACAGGGAGTAGGGCTCACGATGAATAAGGAAGCTGCTAAGTCTTGTTTAGGCTGAAAAGGTATTAATAATAGGTAATAGGTATTAAGGTATTAACTAATTGCTCATTTTATGACTAAAAAGTTCAGGGTATCATATAGTAGTATATGCCCCTGTAGAACCGACTGACGGAGATACTAGTGACTCAAATGAATTTTACTTACAGTTACAGGAGCAAATAGACAGGGTCCCAGGTAGAAATATGATGTTTTTACTAGCAGATTTTAACGCCCAGGTAGGTAGAATTAGTGATAGATGGTATCCTAGCCTAGATAAATTTGGTTTAGGAAAAGAAAACAGTAATGGATACAGACTTTTGCAATTTTGTAGGTATAAAAATCTAGTTATAACTAGACCCCGGCGCCGCGCCTATGAGGGAAGACCGGCGGCGGTGGTGTAAAAAACAGCACGCCGTGCCTTGCCGTCGGTAAGACGCCGGCGGCGCGCCACAGGTAAGATGTTGGCGGCGCACCGCCGGCGCCATCAATGTTAACCGCAAACATTGATGTTTTCATCAGTCTTTCTCAAATCACAGCTTCAATTTACAACAGATTCGAGCCTATTCATGAGTTCAAAAATTCACAAGTCGCTGGCTGAAACCTGGTCTTCTTCGTTATTTATCAAGAGAAGTAGAAATCTGGTAGAAACGAAATGGCTGTGGCGTTTCAGAACCTTTGCATAATACGAGTTGTTGAAGTATCTATTAGCTATGTATTCTTAACATAAATAATTATCAAAATCAGTAGCTTTTTTCATCGAGCATATAAAACTTCAAATACCGTATCACAAAATTCGTCAGTTATCTGGGTAAAAACTTTGAATATAACTTTGAACTTAGAAGCTTAAATTTTTTTCATAATGCCCTTTGCCTATATTTGTTTTGTCACATTTAAAACAGCTGAAATGGGCGACTTTGATATTGATTGTTTTTTTTTTGCTCTTTTGGATTCCTAAGAAGCCTTCTTGTATTAAAAACTGGTTTTTAATTACAATTTAAAAAAAAATTGCATTTTAGTTTTTTTTGGCTTCTTTATAAAATATATGTCATGTAGACTAAGGCTGAACTGCTGCTTTTTATCGCTTTTGGCTGCTCTTTTGGATATTATTCATTTTTTCTTTTGGGGATTCATTCCAAATTATAAACTGATAAATACCTAATATCAGTCAAATTATAAACTGTATCTAAAAGGAGTAAATTTATCAAATTGAAAAATACATGATGAACACTTCACATGAGAACACTTCAATTACAATGACACAAAAAACACTTAATAGTTTATTGGCTATGAAGAAAAATGAAGTACCAGCTATTTTCTTAGGTAAAAAATGAAAAGCTCATCCGTTTTAAGTGTAATTAAATGAAATAATATGCAGACTGAAGTAGCTCCAGGAAGATGTTGAAATGTTCATCCTAGTTCGTCACTTTTAATCCAAGCAAAATGTTAGGACACTTAGTATCAGTTACTGAGTTTAAGCTTTGATTTCCAAATGCTCACAAGAATTACCAAATTTAAGAAAGTCGCAACAATAAGTCACCTGAGGTCAAAATACTTAGACTCCTCTTTGATCCCCACCCAGGCTCAAAGCTTCTGCTATGGTCATTTCCATGGATATCTCCAAAGAGTTTCTTTTTAAAATAGCTTTCAAGCGTAGTTAGGGGTATTAGAGTTTTTTGCTTTTCTTCAAAGCTTTGAAAAAAGTGTTATAATATTCCAAATGTTACATTTGTGCATATTTTTGGTAATCATTTGTGGGGTGATCGAATTTTCTAAACCACTGTAGATACGTAAAAACGTTGCAACAACATCTAGTACCCTGAGGTCATAAGACTGTCAAAGACTCCACCTTGAACCTCCCAAATTGAAAGCTTTTATTATGACCTGGCCTTTTAGTGTAACTTGGGCACTGGACCAAGGGCGCCATTGTTACTCGAGCGCAACGTTAGGTGGGGATGTCGATATCGCTTTCGTCACACCAATTCGTTTTAGTGTGAATCTGCCTGGTACATATGAATGAATGTTTTCAAAGTGAACCCGTTTCATCAATAGGAAAAAAAACGGATTGGACGCATATGTCCCTTTCCCTTTGGACGATAAATCCATGCAAGTGCTGTATCAAGTATAACTCACGAAAATCTTGTTAATTTTGTCAACTTTTCAACTTTTTGGCATCCCTGCTTTCAATAAAAAAAATCAAGGCACTATCGCTTAAATATAATAACTCCCTATGCCCCCCTTATGGATACCATCTTGATAGGATACCGTCTCTGCTTTAAATAAAAAAAAAAACTTATTGGCACCCCTGCTTTAAAAAAAATCGAGGTATTATCATTTAAATATGATAGCTCAATACCCCCCCCCCCCCCCCTCTGGATACCACCTTGATAGGATGCCGTCTCTGCTTTAAATAAAAAAAAAATGCACTTTTTGGGATCCCTGCTTTCAATAAATAAAATTTTGAGCTATTATCATTTAAATATAATACCTCCCTACCCCCCCCCCCTCTGGATACCACCTTGATAGGATACCGTCTCAGCTGTCATTAGAAAAATAGTTTACTGAATAATTAACAAGGTTGCTATATGGTTCAAACAAACACGCAAAATAACGTTAAACAGCATAGCGTTCCTTGAAAAAAAAATTGAGGGTATGAGTAAAGGGGTACAAAGACAACAACAAAATGTCGAAATTATTCAGATATACCTCAAATTATTGGAAAACTGAGTGATAGATTCGCCATGGCATTCCATAAGATCCAAAGAATCAAATTTAAAGGGAGCACACACAAAAGCCAAATAAGGCCAGTAGCCTATGAGAAATCGCAAAATACCCAAGACAATGAACAAGTCCTAATGGGGGGCCCTGGGTCTATCAAAATATTTCAATGGTTTCTCAGGGAATTTGATATCATTTTTTTCTGTCTCCACTTTAAATGAAAAAAATAATTATCTTTTTGGCATCCCTGCTTTCAATAAAAAAATGAGGTATTATCATTTAAAAATGACAGCCCCCTATCCCCCTCCCCTATAGGCAAAAATTTACAATTTATTTATGAATCATATTTTTGGGGTAACTTCCGGTTCAATCTTTAATTCCCCAACCTTGTACATAGCTTAGTCTATAGCTAAATTTTGTCTCAACCGAAGGCTGTTTTTTTTTTGGGGGGGGGGGGTTGTAAAAATGTTCCAGAAAGAAGATTGTATTTTCTATCAGGTGTTCAATAATTGAGTATTAAACATTAAGAAAATCTTGTCTAAAAACAGAAAAAAAAAAAAATCTGCAAACTTACAATTCAGCTGCAGAAACAATCTGTCGGCTGTCAATTTCAAAATCCAACAAAAGGCTGAAGCTGTATAGTACTGAATGCGTTCTATAATTCTATTCAACTTGAAAATAAAATTCTTGACTACGAATGATGTAAGAAATAGCGATTGTGAAACTGCATTCGACATGATTTAAACTCATTTCATAAAGACGATACTTTTTTTTGTCGACATATGAAGAACTGTGTATATTGCAATATTTGCAATAGCACATTGCATCTGTCTGGTTTTTATGCAAAGTAACAAAAGAGACGAAAATTAATGAAGAAGAGAGCAGTGAAGAATTATGGTATACAAAGTACTATTTGGCAGGGAAAGTCACTGGTGATAAATCACTAGGGGTGGCACCGTGATTGCGTGATTTTCGGGGATTCGGGGAACCAAATTTTGTTTCGGGGTGACGCATAAATTTTCGGGGAAATACCCGAAAATTCGGGGATAGTGCAAGCTCTTCTTGATTTCTAATCAGGAAAATCGAAATACTAAACCACACGAGAAGAAAAAGCTCCGACTTTGCAGTTGACGCAATAAAGAATTGCCGTAAAAATAATTTAAAGTCAAACGAACACCGCCGCCTCTGCCGGCGGCGGCGCACCTGCGGCGCGCCGGCAGCGTCTCGACACTTCGGCGGCGTTCGACCGAGCCTCTCGTCGGCGGCGTTCGGTCGATCCGCCGGTGCGGCGCCGGGGTCTAGTTATAACCAACACTGTGTTTGGTCATAAAATGGCCCATAAGTTAACAGTGTATTCACGTGTTGGTAAGACAACAAACTTTATTGATTGTGTAAACCGAAGACTGGCAGGATCAATACAAGATAATAGTGTATATAGGAGTGCTATTATTTCTGCTAAAAGTAAAGATCACCATCTAGTAGTGTCTTGGGTTAATTTAAAGCTGAAATTTCAGAACGGTAACTACCTTCCGGGAAGTTATGATGTTTGTAGACTCCAGGATGAGAATTTGAGAGAAACTTTCCAGGAACAGTTGAATACTAAATTTGAGAGTTTAAAATTTGACAATGTGGAAGATGGTTGGAATAATTTTAGAAAAACAATTTGTGAAGTTGCTGAAGGTGACTTAGGGAAGAAAGTTAGGACTGCAGTTTAGAATATTAATGAAAAGGCTGTGTGTTTAATAGGGAGGAGAAGGGGCTTGTACAAGAATTATCTCAGTGATAGATTATATGAAAACAAAAGGAATGTAAAGAAAGTGGAGAAAGCTTTAAAATATGAACTAAGGAGATGTGAAGTGGAGGCCATGGATAAAATTGCCGGGGATCTGGAAGATGCAGCTAGACGATATAATAGTAAAATAGTGTAATGGCATATTAATAAATTGAGAGGGAGTAGTCAATCCGGACCTGTCCCAGTTAAAAATAGGAACGGGGCCACAATTAGTGATAAGGAAAGAGTTAAAGAGAGATTGGCAGAGCATTCTGAGAATTTGCTAAAACGCGATAGAATTGCAGAAAAAGATATAGAGGAAAATTAAAAAGTTTGTGATACCTTGGATGTGAAGGAACATTTGTTTTGTGAGGAAGAATTAGCGACAGTACTAAAAGGATTAAAAAATATTAAGTCTCCAGGTGCTGATAGTGTGGTAAATGAGTTTCTTAAATAGGGTGGTTCTGAGGTTAGAAATAAGCTACTGAACGTTATGAACATGATTTTTCAAAATTGGTAGGTACCTAACGATTTTAGGAAAACCTTAATTAAGCCACTCTATAAGAAAAGTGATAAGAGTGAGTGTTGTAGTTATCGAGGCATTAGTCTGGTGTCTGTAGGTAGCACATTGCTTAGTTATATGATGCTTTTAAGACTGAGAGATACTGTAGACAAAGTTTTAAGAGAATAACAGTGCGGTTTTAGAAAAGGTAGAGGATGTGTCGACCAAATTTTCACTCTTAGGTTAATAATTGAAAAGTCCCTGAGTTTTCAAACACCTTGGGTCCTCAGTTTTATGGATTATGAGCAAGCATTCGATTCTGTTGATAGAAGAGCTTTAGCAAAGGTCTTATCCTTGTATGGCATACCCGAAAAATACATTAAAGGGATTGGAGTTATGTACGAGGATAAAACAGCTGCGGTTAAGGTAGGAAATGAGGTTAGCAGATGGTTTTGTATTAAATCAGGAGTTAAGCAGGGTTGTGTTCTATCTCCCTTTATATGGGTTATTTTGATGGACTTTGCCTTAAGGAGCACAGGAAAGGCAATGGGAGACCACGGAATCAAATGGGGAGGAAAAAGTCTCATGGACTTGGATTATGCTGATGATTTAAGCATCCTAGATGAAAGTGTGAGCAAAATGAATGAAGTTTCAGAGGTTTTGCGAGTTCAGGGTGCTAGAATTGGTTTGAAAATTAATGTTAGGAAGACTAAGTCACTAAGGCTAGGAATAAGTGAAGATGAAAAGGTGACGTTGGGTAATGAAAAGATTGATCAGGTTGGCAGCTTCACTTACCTTGGTATTATTATTAGTAAAGATGGTGGGAGCAGTGAAGATGTTAAAAATAGAATAGCCAAGGCTCAGGGTGTTTTTTTCACAGTTAAAAAAAGTATGGAAGAATAGGAAGATAAGTCTGCAAACCAAGATTAGAATATTAGAAGATACAGTGATGACAGTGGTCAAATATGGCTCTGAAGCATGGACGCTCCGAAAAGCGGATGAAGATTTGCTAGATGTTTTCCAGAGAAATTGCTTAAGGATTGTTCTGGGTACCCGGCTGACTGACCGTATTTCAAACAATAGGCTATACGAAAAATGTGGTTCAATACCGCTTTCTAGGGCTATAATGAAAGAAAGGTTGAGGTGGCTAGGGAACATTGTGCAGATGAAGGATGACAGATTGCCGAAGATTGTTCTTTTCAGCCAACCATCTAGGGCTAAACGGAAAGCAGGTCCTCCCCGTCTGGGGTGGGAGGTCGTCATAAAGAAAGATTTAAAGGAAATGGGAACTTCGTGGGCGGGTGTAAAAAGGGAGGCTTTGAATAGATTGGGATGGAGGAAGATCGTGCGTAGCTGTGTTTGGGGGGGAGGGACTCTCCTGGACTTAGACTATGCTGATGATTTAAGCATCCTAGATGAAAGTGTGAGCAAAATGAATGAACTTTTAGAGGTTCTGCGAGTTCAGGGTGCTAGAATAGGTTTTAAAATTAATGTTAAGAAGACTATGTCACTAAGGCTAGGAATAAGTGATGATGAAAAGGTGACGTTGGGTAAAGAAAAGATTGATCAGGTGGGCAGCGTCACTTGCCGTGGTAGTATTATTAGTAAAGACCGTGGGAGCAGTGAAGATGTTAAAAGTAAAATAGCCAAGGCTCAGGGTGTTTTTTCACAGTTAAAGAAAAGTTCGGAAGAATAGGAAGATAACTCTGCAAACCAAGATTAGAATATTAGAAGCTACAGTGATGACAGTCGTCAAATATGGTTCTGAAGCATGGGTGCTCCGGAAAGCGGATGAAGATTTGCTAGATGTTTTCAAGAGAAATTGCCTCCAGGTTGTTCTGGGTACCCGGCTGACTGTATTTCAAACAGTAGGCTTTACGAAAAATGTGGTTTAATCCCGCTTTCTAGTGCTATAATGAAAGAAAGGTTGAGATGGCTAGGGCACGTTGTGCGGATGAAGGATGACATATCGCCTAAGATTGTCCTTTTCGGCCAGTCGTCTAGGGCTAAACGGAAAACAGACCGTCCTCGTCTGGGGTGGGAAGACGTCATAAAGAAAGATTTAAAGGAGATGTGAACTTCCTGGGATGGTGTGTAAAGGGAGGCTTTGAATAGATTGGGATGGAGGAGGAGTTTGCGTAGCTGTATTGGCCTCAGGTGGCTTGGTGCTGCGGTTAGTTTTTAGTTGCAGTAGTAGTAAAGGGTGGAATGTTTAATCCCGCGAGGGCTAAAAACACTAAGTTTATCAAGGTGGAAGTTCTAGGAATATCGGGGGCGATGATAAAGCTAATCAAAATGTACTGTCTGTGTCCAGGTTATTAAAATGACGTATATGCAATATTTCAATATATTTCAATATTGATCCTGGTTGGGACTGAAAAGACTAAAGGTATTAAAATGAAAGCTCAGGAAATGTTGAACTAAATCAAAAAACATTATGAGCATCTAGGTTATCGAAGGGCATATCCGCACTATCGTAAGAATTGCTAAGGGTATGAAACTGAAGCTTTCAAGGCTTCTATTACAGCAACTGCATATTCGAATGTAAATAAGACTGTTTGCAACTGCGACTAATTGTGACTTTGACAGTAACTACGTATAACTGCGACCACTGGCGACTGCGAATGTGACCTCTTCCTACTACAGCTACTTGCAGCTACTGCTTGAACCCACTTCTACTTGCGACCGAGACTCGCCTCAGTGGGAACTCAGGGTTATTCTTTTCTCCCTTTTTAACCGCATGAATTTTGACAGGCCTAAAAATCATCAGAGAAAGGAATATAACCTTATTTGAAGTAACATAATAGTAAAAAACAAGATTTGGCCGATTTTTGGTTTTACATTTTGGCCAAAGTTTAATAACTATTCAGTTAAAGAAATAAATTTGCCACAATTTACTTTAAAAAAATTAAGTCTAGGTTTTCCAAAAAGAAAAAGGTTTTATTCAAGATCTTTGGTTTAACAAGGGACACTTAAAAATGCAAGTGATAAATAAGTCAAATGTTATTTGTTTTTCTGTCCTTATTTTTTTTTCGGTAAGATCTCCTTTTGTTCTTCTGTAGGGTAAAAACAAGATCTAAAACCTAACCATTTGTTTTGCCATATTACGAAATTAGTTATGACATTTTTATAACCTCGATCGGTTACATAGATGTGGCTTGTAACTATGTATAATTTTTATTTTTTTTTCAGATCTTTAAGTTGAGCTATTTCCTTCGTCCAGTCAACATAGTTGGTTAGCTAATAAGTGATCTTGGATAGGAAGAAACATTAAAATGTAAGCTATTCAATTATACGAATTATTATGTGTCAGGCTTGAAAACGAACAATAGTTTGTAGTTCTTTAGTGACTATTGTCGAATTTTAGATGTCTTGACATACCTAGAGGTTGTATCCTAAATATTTTCCCCTGAGTCCGTTATGATAATCTTTTTCTAGGATATTCCATTTCAAAATTGCGATAGCGTTAACTTATTAGTACAAATAATTATATATATATATATATATATATATATATATATATATATATATATATATATATATATATATATGTATATATATATATATATATATATATATATATATATATATATATATATATATATATATATATATATATATATACATATACATAAATATAAGAATGACTTCGTGCGCTTTTAAATATGTGCTATTAGCAAGAGCACCGTATGCCTCTTACCTATATAGACAATTCTTTTGGCAAATAGAAGCATCGCATGAAGTTTAGATGAATCTTTTCCGCCCTATAGTATTTTGGGCACTATTTTTAGGAACGAAATTTAGGAGCAAAAAGGTAAAAAGATTTCATTTAGTGAAAGAAAACATGAATCTGTGTCAAAAAATAATTGTAGGTTCAGGTCCCATCATGTGATGCCTTAGCGAGATTTATACGCAAAGAGGCACTCAGGCCCCAAAAAAACTCAGGCCATCTGCTCTTGGTTCGAAAGGTTAATATGCTGACGAAGAATTGACCAATTTTTGCTTTTTTTAATCCCCCTTCCCATTGCCTAATTATCCATCCCAAGGAATTCTTTTTTTACTCACCCATTCCACAGTTGGAATCATTTTTGGTCTCTTCTTTTATTTTGGTCTCTTCAAGAAAACATGGAAATTGGCTTATTTATGATCATTTTGAAAGAAAAATTTGGAATAGGGGGCAAAAGGATAGTTTTTCTTGGTCGCTAATAGTTCCTTTCCTTTAGATTTTTTTTTTACCCTTATAAATGTCCTGGTTTCTTGAGGTACGTCTTGTAAGCTTAGTCAGATATTAGAATGCCGGACTATATAGTTTTTTTTTTTTTTTTTTTTTTTTTAGGTGGTAATCCTTTTTGTTGTAATTGAAAATTGTAGCCTACTGTTAAGAGACTAAATCGTCTATTGCCGTCAAAATTATTTGTCAATTGATGTGCTTGTAGCTGAGAGATTGTTTCTATATACCTTAAGTAAACAGGGGGGGGGGTAGGTTAAAGGGTAAGCTGTAGCTTGAAACTGGGTTTATCTGTGGCTGTAATTCAGCTGTCGTGAACAAAGGAGGAAACATAGCTACTCAATTTGCCGTTTCTCATCTTCCCAATTTGTTTTACTGAGTTTATTCTTTCTTTTTCAGTTTTATTTTTGTTTTTTTTTCAGAAGCACTGATGTTGATACTATATATATCACAGAAATTTTAACCTCGCTTGTGCAATCCATGGAAAAAATCGCCATTAATACTTTGAAAAATTATGCTCTCCAAAAGGCCTTGAAACCAACACAAAGCAAGAGCAAAGATAAAAGAAAAAAATGCGCACCGCTTATTCTACATCAGGATTCCAGGAGATATATCGTTGGAATGGATATTGAAGGCACAGCTCTTTCTGAGTGCCACGAAAAATTTTCAGGAAGAGACTTCAAATGTCAGGTATATTTTGTAAAAGAATTTCTGAAAAGGCAACCTGGCGAACTTAGCTTTACAATTTTTTTTTTTTACAAAGATATAGAAAAAAAAATTATAACGGTAAATGTTTTCAAGTTTCATTTTTGCTGCAACGACAATTGATAGTTTTTACTATGTTGCTAAAATTTCTGGTGGAGAAACGCTCAGAATTTCTCTATCTTTGCCTTTCCCTTAGTGAAAAACAAATCGAGTGGCAAATTTTTAATCCTCTTCCTCCCCCCTCTGCTTATTTTACCTCATCCTTCGGCACTGTAAAATTGTGCTCACTCGCATGTTTTTATCTCCTGAAGTCTAGGAACTCATATTGTCTTAATCTCAGTTTGTCTGGATCAAACCTTTTATGGATTCCAGGACTAATTTCTTTGCCAGTTTCTCGTTTTTTATTGCACCCTATATTTACAATGCCTGTTGTAAATAGTTTAAATTGGTCATTATCTAGGCATCATCAATTATATCTTAGCTATGTCTATAAACAGGACATAACTAATTTTGTTTACATTTTGTTGTTGCAGAGGTTGCAGCTAGGCACTTGCGTTGGTTTAGGAGGTTTTTTTTTTATCTACTCCTAATAAATGTCCAGATGTTTGTGATTTTGCCCAAGTCATGTCCAGATGTAAATTCATATACCCTATACGTGAGTTGACATTTTAAAGCAAGCTCTATAGTGTTAGTTAAAAACAGTTTAACTTGAACATTATCAAATAAAGATTTGAAATCTCGAGAAAAAACAACGGTTCTATGGCCAGCAGGAAGTAAAAAAATAAGAAATTACAACGAATATTTTACCTGTATCTAGAATAAAAAAAAAATCCTGAAATAAAAAGATCAAACCAACGTATTTATAAATACAGAATCTAAGAGAGCAAAAACGAGTATAATTTAAATAAACAGTTGAACAAAAAAAAAAGAACGACAAACTTTAAATAATAAAAATCCGAATATTTCGACTCAACGTTCGAGAGCCTTTATCAGCGCGAAAAAAGTTAAATTAAGTTAAACGCAACATATAAAGAAAAATAAGAAAAAACACGAAAAAAACAACAAAAATAAAACAAACAAATAAATAAAACTCACATCTTAACAGCCCCCAGATTCCAGAATACTGCATCACTGTAAATACTCTGTATAAGCACACAGAAATGGCAAAAGATTGTCTCTTGTATAATTTCAGTTTGGCAATGAAATCTATCCAAAATGAAATACCATATTTATTTAAAAGAATTTACATAAACCCCAGGTTTATATATTACAAACCCCAAACTTATGTTTTATGTATTGAAATATAGATTGCCTACATAGTAATCTTATCCTTGTAATGTTTAATCATAGGTGATGTAAATTGAATTTCTGATGAAGGTGGCACAATACCTAATTAATTTACCTAATATATGGGGAGATTTGACCAATCAAGTATATAGCCTAACTTTAAATTCAACAAAGTTTTTTTTTCGCAATTGGAAGAAGAAGTTTGTGCCACCTTCATTAGAAATTCAACTTATATTTAGGCAATAATAAAGAAGAACATTTACAACTCAAGACTTCGAATGAACCCTGTTAATGAATTCTCTCAGAGAGGTCTAGTGAATGAAATGGAAACTATTTGTGACCCGAAAGTAATTATTTCGTTCTGTTTAAATACGTTTGTTTTAATTTTAATGCTTTAATTCTTCTGCTGAGGACGACTACTGGTGTTTGTGGTCGAAATATCCAGATTTTGTGCATCTGTTTTCACTGTCTAATAAAAAGACTTATCCCCATTTGAACTTTTATTTGTTCGATTTTAAATTTAGTGTTACTCAGAGATTGTTCAACAATGCATTTGCTTCTTAGCTCCTTTTTGGAGTGTGTGTGTGTGTGAAAGAGAGAGAGAGAGAGAGAGAGAGAGAGAAATTAAAAAAAAACATAGAGAGACATAGTGAAGGATTGCAGAGGGTCAAGACAATGGCTCAAAACAAAATGATGCCTGCACTTTAAAGGTCATGCAGAAAGTTCATCAGTAAGCAGGCTCATCACTAGCCAAAATGCTTAGGGGGGGGGGGTTTACCGACTGGCTGGTCATTTTTACCGAGTGTTTTTGTAAAAAAGATAGGATAATGTCCGTTTCGAATACAATACGTAAAATTACTGCACGAGTCGGTAAAACCGCTGCATTTACCAACCGAGATTCAGATTTCTGTATATATCATGCCAATATTTTAATACTGATTGTTTCACCAAATGGAAAATTGTGGCAAAATCTCTAAAATTATGGCAGAAGTAGAAACTGCTGTGTTTACCGACCGAGTTCGAAATTTCTGTAGATGACATGTCAGTATTTTCGTTGTCTTTATTGAACCAAACGAAGAATTTTAGCGGCGTCGAAAAATCGTTGCACGAAGCTTGACGATTGTATTGACTTTTTTACCGAGTGACCAAACAAATTGGGGGCGTCCCCCCTCCCCCCTACGTGATAGCCCTGCCAGTAAGACCAAAGGACATTAGTTGTAATAAAAAAATGAGTCATTGTGTTCCTAAAAGTATTATTGTAAATTTTTAGCCGACGGAGATTTTTGTTTCACATCTTTATGCACACATTTTAGCCCTTGTGTCTTTATCTGCACTATTTATCTTATCATTTTATTTCTATAACTGAAATCTTGTTTAAACTTTCTTTGTTATTGAAGTCTTTAGAAATAAACTGATCCCAAGAAAAGCTTAAAAACATTTTTTTAGATGCCACATAGTAATAGGAAAACGAGAAATACAGGCATGTAGAAGTTAGTTAGGATCCTGATCATTTCTTAGTTATATTATTTACTTTTAATATCTTTTCTTAATTATATTATTTACTTTTAAAAGGTTTTACCTTCCTCAAAAGGAGTGGGACAATTAGAGGCGCATATGAGAATGACCAAACCAGTTCACGTTGCTTTCCCTGTCGACTTCTTTTTTGAAGCCGATAGCCAATACCTTGTTTTTGAAAAAGATCATGGAAATATGCACACTCAGATTAAGGATTTAAAGTGAGTTGAGCTTTTGTTCATGTTATAATTTTTTAATTTACGTTTTGTAAGACTTTTTTTGTAAACGTTTTGTAACGTTTTATGTTACGTTACTAGATATATCTAGTGCATATTTGTATATAATTGCATATAGTAAGGACAACTTTTCTCTGGTTAAATAACGATTTTGACTACGTCTTCGATTCTCTTTGTACTTACTGTTCCATGTGAAGTGAACACTTTTTATAAATTTTAAAATTAAGTCTAAATAGTAATAATGATGAAATTTTGCCTAGTTTTCCAGCATTATTTTACGTTTTTATAAACCACCTTTTTGATTTAAATTGATGAAAAAAAAACTTCCGAAAAAGAAGTTTTTTAAAGAAAAATAAAGGTCATTTTAAACTTAAATCAGCAGATACAAATACCGGTTAAAATTCAAACTGAAAACTACCAGAAATTATTACTAAGGAATAAATGAAACCCAAAACGAACAGAAATTAAACAAACAATCAAAGCAAAAAAACATACAACAATTAATAATGTAAATGAATAAATAGGTCTTAAGGCAAGTAATGCTTAAATTGAATGTACAAATCAAGCTTAAAACAAAAAAAAATATTTGGCTATTGAAGTGTAAATTAAACTCAAAACGAACAGAAATTAAATAAACAATCAATGCAAACAAACATACAGTAGATATTAACGTAAATGAATAAACACATCTTATAAAGAGTGGTACTTAAACTGATTATGCAAATAAAGCATGAAACGAACAAAAATCACTACAAACAAGAGTTTGCGTATCGCCTCCTTCTCTCACTGTAAAAGTCTAAAGCTTACTGCGTCATTGGTGCTTTACTGAAAACGAAATATATTAAAAATATTTACTTTTGCAGTTAATGTTGAAAATAAACATTAAATTACAGTAAAATTTTGAATTGATGAGCTTTCAGCAATTAATATCATTGTGCATCAAATATTCATTTTAATTTATTAGTTCCTTCTACAATTGTTCAAGACGAATATAGTTTCACTACAAACAAGAGTTTGGATTCTGCCCCCTTCCTTAACTGTAAAAACCAAAATCCTACTGCGTCATTGGCGCTTCACTGAAAACGAATTATATTACAAATATTTTCTTTTCCAGTTCTTACAGCATTGAAAATGAAAACAAAATTACAGTGAAATAAAATGTTGAACTGATGGATCTTTCAACAATTAATATCATTATATGTCAAATATTCAATTTGATTTTGTTTATACTTTCCAAGACTGTTCAAGGCACATATAGTTTTCAGTAAAGCGCCAATGATGCAGTAGGTTTTAGACTTTTGCACTGAGAGAAGGAGGCGATATCCAAACTCTTGTTTGTGATTTTTGTTCGTTTCAAGCTAGATTTGTATATTCAGTTCAAGTTTCACTTGTTTTAAGATTTATTTATTAATTTACATTAATATCTATTGTATGTTTGTTTGCATTGATTGTTTATTTAGTTTCTGTTCGTTTTGAGTTTAATTTATAGTTCAATAGCAATTTTTTTCGTTTTTAGCTTGATTTGCATATTCAATTTAAGCATTAATCGCTTTAAGATCTATTTATTCATTAATATTATTGCTTGTTGTATGTTTTTGCTATGATTGTTTATTTAATTTCTGTTCGTTTTGGGTTTTATTTATTCTTTAGTAGTAATTTCTGGTCGTTTTGAGTTTGAATTTTAACCGGTATTTGTATCTGATGATCTAAGTTTAAAATGGCCTTTACTTTTCTTTGAAAAACTTCCTTTTCGAATTTTTTTTTTTTTTATTAATTTTTGTTCGTTTTTGACTGCAAAAAGTTCCAAGTTTTTAAAAGTTTCTTATTTCAAAATCAAACTTTTTTTTCAAAACCAAATGTTCATCAAAGTATAAAAACTGGTATCAAAGTAAAAAAAAAAAAATGGGTGTGTCAACCTCGGAGTTTTTATTATCTGATGTTTAACCTATTTCTAACAAAATGGCTATCTCAAAATTTTTATTCGGATGGGTTTTGGGAAAAAGAGCGTGGGGCGGGGTGGGGGGGGGGCTAATTGTCCTTCGATCTTTTTTGATTCATCAAAAGTGAACTAGAAATTTCTATTTTCAATCAAATGAGCCCTCTCTGAAGTATTTACGAGCATCCCTTCTATAAGAGCCATATATGCCCCCAGGGCATAACTTACAATGCCTGTCCCCGGGTCCTGTGCTGTTGTGTCAACCCCCGGAGTTTTAATATAGATGTTTGAACTATTTTTAACAAAATAGTCACCTAAAAATTTGTATAGTATGGGTTTGGGGAAGAAAAGGCGTGGAGGGGGCAGGGGATAGTTGCCCTCCGATCTCTTTTGACTCTGAGAAACTAAACTAGAACTTTTAATTTCAGATCAAATGAGCCCTCTCTGAAGTTTATACGACATAAAGAAAGAAAATTTACTCAGGAATCAGAGATAGAGAGGCGTCTTTCTTTCTTAGATGTTCTGGTGCACCGAAATGATTCATGTTTCGAGTTTGGTGTCTATAGAAAACCCACACATAATGACCGTTACTTAAGTTATTCCTCTAATCATCCTCCTACTGTGAAAAGAGGAGTTGTCACTTCTCTAGTTGATAGCGTATTGAAAGTTTGTTCAACACGTTTATTGGATTTAGAGCTCAACCACCTTAGAGATATTTTATTTGGGAATGGTTATCCAATTAGTTTAATAAATTCTGTAATTGCAAAACGCATTAAAAGATTATCAGATAGTTCCACAGAAAACATAAATCAAAGGGAAAATTCAGTTTATCTTGGTCTCCCATACGTTAAAGGGGTTTCAGACCACATTTCAAAAAATCTAAGGAAAAATAACATTTACACTTATTATAGATCCAGAAAAACTATCAGGTCCCAAATTTATCAAGCTAAAGACCCTATCCCGATAGGTGAAAACTCCGGTGTCTACAGAATTCCTTGTTCGTGTGGTCTTTGGTATATCGGAAGAACTGATCAGCCACTAACGGATAGATTAACTCAGCACTCTAGTTCAATTAATAATACACTTAAAAAGCGGAAAAAAACAGAAAATTTTGACTCTGCCCTTGCAGAGCACATTTTTGAAAAGCCAGACCATACTATTTTGTTTAATCAAGCTAGCCTTATTTCGCATGACAAAGGTATTGTCCAGCACTACAGAGAAGCTGTTGAAATTTATAAATACCAACATTTAGGTCTAGCTTTAAACAGAGATTCCGGTGATTTAAGAATAAACGAGTCATATTTCGGTTTTCTCAAAAGAGAAGCCGATACTTTGGTAATCCCTGAAATAAACCTTGAACCACTTTCCCAGTCATCTGATCAAACACGTGAACAACCCCTTAGGTCTCAAAGGGTGTCTGAGATAAATGCATTAATCAAAATCGGAAATCAAATGACATAGTTCTGCAACTTATTTCATTGCTGGTTCGTTTTGTTTTTTTGAGTGAATGAATTGTTTCCTATGTTTGTCAGTTGTTCGCTAGTATCCGTCGATGGCAGTTCATATTTTTTTTGGATTTTGTGCAAATCGCGGATATTGGCGAATAACTCGCTTTTATGGTTGTTATATTTGGTTTTCAATTCTTTTAATTTTTGGCTTTTATTGAATTTTATTCATCTTTTAAGTTTTTGGTTTTTTCTTTGGTTTTTTGGTTTTTTTCACATTGACTTTCCGCGTTTGTTTTTTTTTTCTTCGGCACTTTCCTTGGATACATTATTTCGTTTCGCGCTGAAGAAGATAGGCGTTTGTCCTCTCAAAATATTCGCTTTGTTTTTTCAGTATTTTCATTTGGACTATAAAAACCCCATTTTTGCTCGTTTTTCTTTCTTTATGTGATGTCAGGCCAATTTGGTTTAAGAAACTATCTAAGTTTATACGAGCATCCTTTTCATAAGAACCATATACGGCCTCAGGACATAACTTACAATGCCTGTCCTCCGGACCCTAGGGGGTTGTGTCGACACCGGAGTTTTTGTTACCTGGCCTTTGAACTATTTTTGAAAAATGGCTATATCAAAATTTTCATCCGATGGGCTTTGAAAAAGGGCTTGGGTGGGGCTAGGGGCCCTCTGATCTCTTTTGACTCTTAAAAATTGAATTAGAACTTTCAATTTCCATTCAAGTGAGCCCTCTCTGAAGTTTATACGAGCATCCCTTCCATAAGAACCATATATGCCCCCAGGGCACAACTTGCACCCTCTGCCCCCGGTCCCTGAAGGGCTGTATGGTCACCGAAGTTTTCTTTACCTGATCTTTGAAGTACTTTTAACAAAATGGGTATCTAAAATTTTTTATTGGATGCATTTGTGGGAAAAGGGGCGTGGGGGGGGGTAGTTTCCCTCTGATCTCTTTTAAGGCTTAAAAGCTGAACTAGAACTTTCAATTTCCAATCAAATGAACCCTCTCTGAAGTTTATACGAGCAATCCTTTCATAATAGTTATATATCCCCCCCAGGCATAACTTACAATTCCAACCCTGGGCCCTGAAAGATTGCGTTGACCCCGGAGTTTTCGTTACATGATCTTTGAACCATTTTGAAAAAAAATGGCTCTCAAAGTTCTTATCGGATGGGTTTGAGGAAAATAGGGTGTCGGGGGGATAGTCGCCCTCCGATCTCTTTTGATCTCTTTTGACTCATAAGAACCAAATACGCCCACAGGACAACATTCAAAACGCCTATCCCCCGGTCCCTGGGGGATTGTGTCGACACCGGAGTTTTTGTTATCTAGTGTTTGAATTATTTTAAAAAAAAAATGGCTATCTCAAAATCTGTAGCGGACGGGTTTAGGGAAAAAAAGGCATGGGGGACTAGTTGCCCTCTCTTGACCCTTAAAAAGTGAACGAGAACTTTCAATTTCCAATCAAATGAGCCCTCTTTGAAGTTTATACGAGCATCCCTTTCATAAGAACCAAGAATGCCCTCAGGGCATAACTTAGAATGCCTGCCCCCGGGCGCTGGGGTTGTATCGACACCGAAGTTTTTCTTTTTCGATCTTTGAACAATTAAAAAAAAATGCTATCTAAAATTTTTCATAGGATGGGTTTGGGAAAAAAGGCTTGGAGGGGGGGGGGCGGCTAGTTGCCCTCGGATCTCTTTCGACTCTTAAAAAGTGAACTCGAACTTTCAATGTCCAATCAAAGAGCCCTCTCTGAAGTTTATACGAGCATCCCTTTCATAAGAACCATATATGACCCCAGTGCATAACTTATAACGCCTGCTCCCGTTCCCTGGGGGGCTGTTTCGACACCTGAGTTTTGTTATCAGACTTTTGAACTATTTAAAGAAAATGACTATCTCAAAATTTTTATCAAGTAAATTTTGATAAAAATGGTTGTCGGAGAGAGGGGGGCTAGTTGCCCTTCAATATCTTTTGATTCTCAGAAACTGAACTAGAACTTTCAATTTCTATTCAAATGAACCCTCTTTGAAGTTTGTACGAGCATCCCTTCCATAAAAACCAATTCCACCAGGGCATAACTTACAACGCCTGCTCTCGGGCCCTGGGGTTTGTATCGACCCCAGAGTTTTTGTTATATGATTTTTGAACTATTTTAAAAATGGATATCTCAAACTTCTTATCGGATGGGTTTGACGAAAAAGGCCGTGTAGGGGGGGGGGCTTTTTGCTCTCCGACCTCTTTTGACTCTTAAAAAAGTGAACTAGATTGTTCAGTATCCAATCAAATGAACCCTCTTTGAAGTTTATCCGAGCATCCCTTCCATAAGAACCATATATACCCCCAGGCATAACTTACAACGCCTGTCACCGGGCCCTGAGGGGTTTTATCAACACGGAATTTTTTTATATGATTTTTGAACTATTTTTAACAAAATGGCTATCTCAAAATTTTTATCAAATGTATTTGGGTAAAAAAGGGCGTGGTGGGCTGGTTACCCTCCGATCACTTTTGACTCTTAAAAAGGGCACTAGAACTCTCGATTCCGAATTGAACGAGCCCCCTTTGAAGTTTATTTGACGACCCTTTCAATATGAAGTGCATGTGGGAAAAAAAATAATAATAAGAGATTGGAGCCGTATGGCCTTTACTATAGGCAACGCTATAGCACTGCCTCTGATAAAAAGTGAATTAGAACTTTCAATTTCCAATCAAATGAGTACACTCTGAAGTTTATGTGAGCATCCCTTCCATTAGAACCATATATGCTTCCAGGATATAACTTACAACAGCTGCTCCCGGGCCCTGGGGGTTTGTGTCGACACCGGAGTTTTTGTTATTAGATGTTTGAACTGTTTTTGAAAAAATTATTATCTCAAATTTTTTATCGGATGGGTTTGGGGAAAAAGAGCGTGGGGGACGAGGGGGGGGGGGCAAGTTGTCCTTGGATCTCTTTTGATTCTTAAAAAATGAACTAGAACATTAAATTTCCAATGAAATGAGCCCTCCCTGAAGTTTATACGAGTATCCATTCATAAGAGTCATATCTAATCCCAGGGCATAACTTACAACGACTTCCCCAAGCCCTGGGGGGTTTTAAGGACACCAGAGTTTTTGTTATCTGACCGTTTAACTATTTTTAACAAAATAGCCATTTCAAAATTTTACCTGATGCATTTAAGAAAAAGGGGTGTGGAGGGGGGGGGGCTAGTTGTCTTTCGATATCTTATGACTCTTAAAAAGTGAACAAGAACTTTCACACAAATTAGCCCTCTCTGAAGTATAAAAGCCCTTCCATCCCTTTCCGAGGCGTAACTTACAACGCCTGCCCCGGGCCCTGGTTTTTTTTTTCGACACCAGAGTTTTGTTATCTAACGTTTTAACTATTTTAAAAAAATGGCTATCAAAAAATTTTTATTTGATGCATTTGGGGAAAAAAAGGCGTGGAGGGGGGGGGGGCTAGTTGCCGTCCGCTGTCGTTTGACTCTTAAAAAATGAACTAGAACTTTCATATTCCAATCGAACGAGCCCTCTCTGAAGTTTATACGAGCATCCCTTCCATAAGAACCATATCCCCCCAGGGTATAACTTACAACGTCTGCCCCTAGGCCCTGGGGGGGGGGGTTGTGTTGACACAGAAAATTTTGTTATCTGATCCTTAAACTATTTTTAACAAAATGGTTATCTCAAAATTTTTATCTGATGCATTTGAGGGGAAAAGGCGTGGGGGAGGCTATCTGCCCTCTGATTGCTTTTGACTTAAAAAGTGATCTACAACTTTCAATTTCCAATCAAATGAGCCCTCTCTGTAGCTTATACGAGCATCCATTCCATAAGAACCATATATGCCCCAAGGCCATAACTTACAACACCTGCCCCCGGAACCTGTGGGGCTGTGTCGACACCGGAGTTTTTGTTACCTGAACTTTGAACTATTTTTAACAAAATGTCTATCTCAAAATTTGTATCTGATACATTTGAGGAAACAAGGGCGGGGGGGGGGGGGGTTAGCTGCCTTCCGAACACTTATGACTTATAAAAAGTGAATTAGAGCTTTCAATTTACAATCAAATGAGCCCTCTTTGAAGTTTATACGAGTATCCCTTCCATAATAACCTTATATGCCCCCAGGCCATAACTTACAACGCCTGCCCCCGGGCCCGTGGGGGTTGTGTCGACATCAGAGTTTTTTTATCTGACCTTTGAACTATTTTTAACTAAATGGCTATCTCCAAACTTTCATCTGATGCAATTAGGGGGAAAGGGCGTGAGTGGGGGGGGGGCTAGTTGCCCTTCAATGTCTTTTGACTATAAAAAAAAGTGAACTAGAACTTTTAATTTTAATCAAATGAGCCCTCTCTGAAGTTTTTACGAGCATCGCTTCTATAAGAACCATATTTACCCCAGTGCATAACTTACAACCCCTGCCCCCGGGCCCTGGGGGCTTGTGTCGCCCCTAGAATTCTTGTTATATGATCTTTGAACTATTTTTAACAAAATGGCTACCTCAAAATTTTTATCGGATATATTTGGGGGAAAAGGGCGTGGGGGGGGGGCTAGTTTCCCTCCGGTCACTTTTAACTCTTAAACAGGGCACTAAAACTCTCGATTTCCAATCAAATGATTCCCCTTTGAAGCTTATACGACGACCCCTTCCATATGAAGTGGCTCTGGAAAAAAAAATAATAATAAATAATAAAACATTGGAGCCGTATGGCCTTTACTATAGGCAACGCTATAGCGTTGCCTCTTATTAATAACTGAATACTTTCTCATGACCAGAACTCATATGAATTAAAATAGCTGATCATCTTTATGCGTACTAAGCTTCGGAAGTTTCTAAAAGTAAAGGAAACAAAAATATTAAAACCTAAAACAAGCATAAATAAAGGCGCATTATAAGTCTAACTTAAAACGAACTCAAATTACTGCAAATAAAGAGATGGGATCAAAAATGAACAGAGATTATTTAAAACTAGATGTGGGCTGCCACTTCCCTCGAACCCCCTAAAGGCGTGAGCGCTATTTTTGCTTTACTGAAAACTAAATATATTGATTCAAAAATTACCAACTGATGTTTCAGCTTTATATTTATGGTTCAATTTTCAAGAAATAAAAGTAAAAAAGAGTGCCGAAAAATTGCCTTTTTGAATATTAAGCCTAAAATAACCGTAAGTATGTTTTGTTCTACTAACCTTATATGCTGTTTTCTGTAAGTTTTATTTGTATTTTGACTTTTTGTATGGCTGTAACAAGGGCTGTGTAGTCACATTTTGAGTCATGGAGTCGGAGTTTTAGTAGTAAATTTTCGCTGAATGAAGTCGGAGTCGGTATATTCAAAATGTCGTGAGTTGGATCGGTTATAACTTATAAAATCAATTATAAAGTAAAATGAAGGTTTGAAACAGGGCTATGGAGTCGGAACCTTGGAGTCTTAGTAATTTTTTGCTGAATGGAGTCAGAGTTGGAGTCGGTAAATTGAAAATGTGCGGAGTCGGAGTCGGAGTCAGTTATAATGTATAACCGGCTCCACAGCCCTGGCTATGACAAAGGAATTTATATGTTATAAAAATATATTATTTACAGTTCAGTTCAATCTATTTTTGCCGAAAACTCTCTATACTTTTACATTAAATAGGATAAAAAGCAAAAATAGTGCTGGAAAAAAAAATTCTTTTGAAATATTAAAGATTATAAATCTGAACATGCAGACTGGACATCTCAGGCTACTATTGAAGTACAGTCTTCCAGCATCAAAACATGCTAAAGGAATTTTTTAGGGGGTCCATTTAGCCTACAGTATGGTCCTTCTTGATATAATATTAGTCATTAAAAGTCCTTAAGATGGCGGCGTGACTGTCCTAAGGCCAAACATTGAAAATGTAGACGTCTAAAACTACATTCACTAATTTTAAATAGCACTAATACCGGTTTCCCCCCAAAAATTGACATCTTGGGTTTTTCTGAGCTTCTTTTTATTACAAATTTGGACCCAATATTGCAATATAGAATTTTCAAATTCAAATACATTAACGACAGGTTTCAAAACTGTGTTTATTTCCACCAGAGGCAGTATTGAAGCATTAATGCTGTTACTGGTTACAAATCTGAGGCATATGTTGCAATGCAGAAGAACTAGCTCAAAACATAATAGCTAGATTTTTCATAAATAACTGGCATGTTAAAATCAAATCTAAATTAGAGGCGTGCAAGGTAAAAAAAAGGTAAAGAATACGGCATTGGACTTTAGAGTCCCTACCGGCTGATCTCCGTTTCTTCACCCTTCAGCCAGGAGGTGTAGTGGGGGGGTTGGGGGACAACCATCCTGTGCTTTTGCACACCCTTCCTGTTTACCTTCCCCAGATTTCTCCAGGTACCCATTTAGAGCTGGGTCGACTCTGGCTGAGCTTACAGAGTCACGCCATTGACCCCCGTCCCAAATCAAATAATTGGATACACTAAGATTCGAACCCTCGCCCTCTCGGACAGAGAATCCTAAATCCAGCGCACAAATCCACTCGCAATCTCATTATATTTGTATTTGTGTGATTTCATGGCCCGAAATGGGACTAATTGTAAATCATCAGTAGTCATTATAATTGTAGTTTGATTTTTACAAATTCGAAGTACCATACACTAACTACACATTTCACAAACAGAGTATGATTCTCACCTGTACTGGTTTTTCTGAATTGTCCAATATCAAAACAATTAAATAAATTTTGGATTTGAAAGTAGTTTTTTCTTTTTTGTCTGACAATGAAGAATTTCTGAGACTGTTGATTTGAAATATTAGACTAATAACGAGTGAGAATATTAAAAATTATTGGTCTACTTAACTGTTCTACTTAACTGTTCTTAACTGTTCCTCCCACGACTACTACTAGCAGGGTATTAATAATAGTAAACATTAATTGCTACCGCTGATAAAACTGATAAGCCAAAACTACTACTACCAATAGGTGCAAAAATTCTATTAATTAAAAAAGGGGTGGAAGTTAGCTGAAAAAACAGGTTTTTCCCAAGAAAAGTAAAAAAGCAAATTTGACACTTGGAACAAACAAGAATAAACATATGTAAGAAGTCAAAGCAAGACCGAGCAGAAATTATTATAAATGAAGGAATAAAACCTAAACGAAAAGAAATTACGATGGGCATTAAAGCCAATATTAAGTACGACCCATTTCTTTTTGGTTAAATTTCTCGGTATTTAACCGAAAAATTGGAAACTGGTAACAACTCGTGTAGTGTTTTTTATATCTTCTTTTGTGCTTGTTTTATTCCTTTTAAATCCAAATTTCCAAACAAAAGTTTCATTTAATCATTCTACTTATTGTCCCGTAACGGAAATCGAATCTCTAATATTTCAGTGGGTATTAGGGGACCGTGCACAACCTTTATTTGTGGTAAGTTAAAATCTTTTTAGGTTTTCTATTTTATTTTGTTAAAATATTGTTTTTTTTATTTTGACTTAAGTTTACTTTAGGTTTTTTTTTCTTGATTTTTGGAATTTCTGAATCCTGAATCCCTTTTTGTTTTTCAGTGTACATATTTAATCCCTTGTAAAATCCTTTGAAGCATATTGATTTTTTTTTAAACAAAGGAGAAAAGATTTTACAAGAACTAATAAAGTAAATTGACACATAGGGTTGAAGTGTTGCTTCTTTCAGATCTCTAGGCAGTTTATTCTTAGCGTGTTAATTATTTTTCCATTGCTTAGATTTTTGCCTGAAGATGTCGCCAAAGCTCTTTTCCTCAAAATGGTTAAAGCTGTTGCCGATTGCCACTCTGCAGGGATTGTTTTTAATGATATGAAGCTGAGGCGTTTTATCTTCTCAAACTCCCTAAAGTAAGCCTCTAGTTTTATGAATCAATCCTTATGAATATGATCCTTATGAAATGAGTTTTATGAATATGATCGATCCATACTAGTGAATTTATAAAAATAACATGTGAATTTAACAAAAGATAACATGGTATTTTTATAGCATGTTATTATAATAATAGCATATAAATAATATATTTTCATGTAATACAATGAATATACATAATAATATATAATACAAAAAAACATGTTATTGTAATAATATAATGTAAATAAAATATTTACATGTAATACAAATAATATATTTACTTTTTATATGACGTAAACAGTATTATAATATTATAGTACTAACATGGAAATAAAACATATTATTGCTATCGAATTATTTAACGATTCATTTAACGTAAATTACAAGCGATTATAATTTGTAAAGTTCTTTGAAATCTATATTTAGGAGTTACATAAAAAACAAAATATAACACTATAATGTGTACTTGGATGATGTGGGTTCATTCTGGTAAATGATGTCACTCTCAATCTTAAAGGTCGTTGATATTTTACACTTCTTAGATAACTGCCAAAGCTGTTTGATAAGCTGTTCTTCAAGGAAAAACAGCAGAGTAGTCCATTAGGAGGATCAAAGCATGATTGAAAATGAATCACCGTGCGGGCCCTACATTTAAGAGCAGCTTCACAAACAATTTTTGACAATAATGTCAGAAGTTTGAAAATGTCAGATCTGACTTTTAGGAAGTGACACCGACGATATGTAACATTACGGTTTTGCATGATAAGAATTACTCGCTTAGAATTTATATTAAATCAATTACTTGAGTAAATTATAATTAATTAATTAAAGAATTAAGTAGTAGTCTTGGAAAATTTAGTTTTAGGTGTGAGAGCGATTGATTGCGTACTTTAAGAAAGATTTGTGGTAGTTCTACTTAAAATATCAGAGCTTTGGCTAGACCCGTGTTTTATTGATTGCAATAGACGTGCAACTATTGAGAACCTGTTTCACCAATTTCAAAATTGGTTGAACATGTATTGTCTATCAGTTTGAAAAATATATTTCCAGTTATTCAGATGATACTATCATCAAATGCACACCTTGTAGGTCTGCGTAAAAAATTTCAGCTCTTCGTTGTAACTGTCGGGTAGTTACGATGAAAATAATAATCGCAGGGCAAATACTTTGTTTGTTTATCTTATTGATATTAATTAAAAAAAACTTTCCGAAAAATAAGTTTTTCAAAGAAAAGTAAAGGCCATTTTAAACTTAAACTCAGGAGATATGAATACCTGTTAAAATTCAAACTCAAAACGACCAGAAATTGCTATTAAAGAATAAATGAAACCCAAAACGAACAGAAATTAAATAAACAATCATAGCAAAAAACATACAACAAGTAATAATATAAATGAATAAATAGATTTTAAAGCGAGTAATGCTTAGATTGAATATGAAAATCAAGCTTAAAACGAAAAAAAATGGTTTGCTATTAAAGTATAAATGAAACTTAAAACGAACAGAAGTTAAATAAACAATCAATGCGAACAAACATACAATATATATTAATGTAAATGAATTAATAAATCTTAAAATGAGTGAAACTTAAATTGAATATGCAAATCAAGTTTGAATCGAATAAAAATAACTACAAACATGAGTTTGGGTATCGCCTCACTGCAGAATCCTAAAATCTACTGCGTCATTGGCGCCTTACTGAAAACTATGTGAGTCTTGAACAGTCTTGGAAAGTATAAACAAAATCAAATTGAATATTATATATATAATGATATTAATTGTTGAAAGATCCATCAGTTCAAGATTTTTTTTTTACTGTAATTTTTATTTTCATTTTCAATGCTGTAAGAACTGGAAAAGAATAAATTTGTAATATAAGAGTAATTCGTTTTCAGTGGAGCGCCAATGACGCAGAAGGCTTTAAGTTTTTGTTAAAGAAGTTAAAGAAGGGGGCAGTATCCAAATTTTGTTTGTAGTGAAACTATATTTGTCTTGACCAATCTTGAAAAGAACTAATAAATTAAACTGAATATTTGATGTATATGATAATGATAATGATGATAATATATGATAATGATAATGATGATGTATATGTATAATGATATTAATTGCTGAAAGCTCATCAGTTCAAAAATTTACTGTAATTTTAATATTTATTTTCAATATTAAGTACAAAAGAAAACATTTGTAATATAATTCGTTTTCAGTAAAGCGCCCATGACGCAGTAGGTTTTAGGCTTCTGCAGTGAGCCGTTACCCAAACTCTTGTTTGTAGTTATTTTTATTCGATTCAAACTTGATTTGCATATTCAATTTAAGTTTCACTCATTTTAAGATTTATTTATTCATTTACATTAATATATATTGTATGTTTGTTCGCATTGATTGTTTATTTAATTTCTGTTCGTTTTAAGTTTTATTTATACTTTAATAGCAAACCATTTTTTTTTTCGTTTTAAGCTTGATTTTCATATTCAATCTAAGCATTACTCGCTTTAAAATCTATTTATTCATTTATATTATTACTTGTTGTATGTTTTTTGCTATGATTGTTTATTTAATTTCTGTTCGTTTTGGGTTTCATTTATTCTTTAATAGCAATTTCTGGTCGTTTTGAGTTTGAATTTTAACAGGTATTCATATCTCCTGAGTTTGAGTTTAAAATGGCCTTTACTTATCTTTGAAAAACTTATTTTTCGGAAAGTTTTTTTAATTAATATCAATAAAATAAACAAACAAAGTATTCGCCCTGCGATTATTATTTTCATCGTAACTACCCGACAGTTACAACGAAGAGCTGAAATTTTTTACGCAGACCTACAAGGTGTGCATGTGATGATAGTATCATTTGAATAACTGGAAATATATCGTTCAAACTGATAGACAATACATGTTCAACCAATTTTGAAATTGGTGAAACAGGTTCTCAATAGTTGCACCTCTATTGCAATCAATAAAACACGGGTCTAGCCAAAGCTCTGATATTTTAAGTAGAACTACCACAAATCTTTCTTAAAGTACCCAATCAATCGCTCTCACACCTAAAACTCCATCCGCATTGATTGTTTATTTAATTTCTGTTCGTTTTAAGTTTCATTTATACTTTAATAGCAAACCATTTTTTTTTTCGTTTTAAGCTTGATTTTCATATTCAATCTAAGCATTACTCGCTTTAAAATCTATTTATTCATTTATATTATTATTTGTTGTATGTTTTTTGCTATGATTGTTTATTTAATTTCTGTTCGTTTTGGGTTTCATTTATTCTTTAATAGTAATTTTTGGTCGTTTTGAGTTTGAATTTTAACAGGTATTCATATCTCCTGAGTTTAAGTTTAAAATGGCCTTTACTTTTCTTTGAAAAACTTATTTTTCGGAAAGTTTTTCGATTTATTCGAAAGTATCTATTTATTCATTTATATTATTACTTGTTGTATGTTTTTTGCTATGATTGTTTATTTAATTTCTGTTCGTTTTGGGTTTCATTTATTCTTTAATAGTAATTTTTGGTCGTTTTGAGTTTGAATTTTAACAGGTATTCATATCTCCTGAGCTTAAGTTTAAAATGGCCTTTACTTTTCTTTGAAAAACTTATTTTTCGGAAAGTTTTTTTGATTAATTTTTGTTCGTTTTTGATTGCAAAAAGTTTCAAGTTCTTATTGCATGGAGGGGGTTGCTAACTGTCCGATTATTCTTGACTTTAAAAAACGGATCTAGAACTTTCAATTTAAATCGAATGAGGCTTTTTTCAAAGTCTATACGATTACCTCTTTGATAAAAACCTTATATATGAACAATAGACAGCTTGCATAACTTATGGACAGCGATTGGCAGCAATGAATGGATTGGAAAAATAGCTCCAATAAGGGTGTTTCGACCATTTCACTTGCTGACACAAAGGGATCACTACTGTTTGGAATTGACCTTAATAGGATTTTGTGTGCCAAAGCAATTTTGCATCTATCACTGAGTATGTATTTTAACCTTATAGTTGGATAATTATAATAGATTTACTATGTGCTCTTCCCATACAAAACTTTACCTTATTAAAGTCTTTGGGGGGGGGGCGGCGTAGTTGACAGAAGGAAGAAAACTTTAACGTGGACAGTAGGAGAGGGGGAGGTCGAGGTTGGAGACTCATCCAATATGGGGCGGAACTTCACTTATCTCCTCCGTTCGCGATTTAGGAGATTAGACAGACTCATCGGGCTGTAGAATATTGGACCGTTTGAGTTGTGGAAGACGTTAAAATACTCAAAAATACTTTATATTTTCAGTTATTGCAGGATTGATTTAATATATTGTGGAATGGTGAGCCCCCTGGCCCATCATTTGGGTGAGCCTCAACTCATAATATGCAATTTTGTTTAATTGTTCCGTGTTATGTGCATATATTATTCTATATATGTTATTTTGAGTTATACTTTTATCGCATTGCGTTCATTTTTAAGGCTTGAGATAAAAACTGAAACCTTAGCGGAGACAGTGGTGGGGGGAAGTCTCCCCCCTCACATGCATAATTCAGCAGCCACAGAGTAAGTAAAACAAATGAAATTGATCTGTCTTTTGAAAATATCTTTTTTCAAAAGATACGAACAAAATCGTCTAAAGGAACCTGAAGTGCTATCTCTGACATTTCCGTTGATTTATTATTCCCGTTACTTTCAGATTTAAAGTTTAGAATATTATCGATTGGGTTTAGTCGTCCCCTCCCTGAACAATTCACATTTGGAAAACCCACCCCTGGGAAATTCCTCCTCCCTCAAAGAACATTTTCTTTTCCTGCTGATAATTCCCCCGCGTTAAATTCCACCCAGCAGAAATTTCCCAGCCGTGGAATATGCTCCCCAAACATATCAAATAATTTCGGATATTCATAAAAATGGAAGTTGAAATTTCTACTTAACTTTTTAGGACAGAAGCAATGCTATAGCGTTACCTAAGTAAAGAGCCATAAGGGTTCAATGAATTAATACTTATTTTTTTTCCGGGTCACTTTATGAGAAAGAGGTGGTTGCATAAACTTTGGAACGGGGTTCATTGAATTAAAAATTAAAATTTATAGTGCCCTTACATCAGGGGCGGATCCAGGATTTTTTAGGAGGGGGGCGCAAAATAGGTTGATCCGATAAACTTGCGTTAAGAGCAAGTTTAATTAACGCAATCTTGCGTTAATTAAGTAAATTACATTACTTTAGACTACGTTAGGGGGGGGGTGCCCCCCTCGCCGCTTCCCTGGATCCGCCACTGCCTTACACTCTCTGTTTCTTTCCTTGTTTGGGAGGAGATCAGATACCTAATAGGTGTGTGTTAATGCCAAAACATTCTAACTCTCATTGGGCCTTCAGGTATAAACAGAATTAGTTCAAAGAGAGGGGTGGGGAAAAAATGCGTGGGGGTATTTGCCTTTCGATCGATTTTGACTCTAAGAGCTGGACTAGAACTTACAATTTCCAATCAAATGAGCCCTCTCTGAAGTTTATACGAGAATCCCTTCCTGCCCCCGGGCCCTAGTGGATTTTGTCGATGCCAGAGTTTTGTTACTTAACCTTTCAACTATTTTTAACAAAATTTTTATCTGATGCATTTAGGGCGTGGAGGAGGAGGGGATAGTTGCCCTCCAATCTCTTTTGATTCTTAAAAAGTGAACAAGAACTTTCAATTTCCAATCAAATGAGCCCTCTCTAAAGTTTATACGAGTGTCCCTTCCATAAAAAATAATTTGAAGGATTCGAAGAATCCTTAAATTACAGCCCTTGCCCTGAGGACTGTGGGGGAGGTGTCATCCTCAAAGACCTAATTTCCAGACCTTAAAACTACGTTTAATAAAATGGCTGTCTCAAAATTTTGACTGGATGTGTTTGGAGAAAAGGTGGGCGTGAGATGCGTGTTAGTTGCCCTCAAATCACTTTCGACTATTAAAAAGGGCACTATCCCTTTGAATTTCCAATCGAATGAGCGTTTTTTGAAGTTTCTAAGACAACACCTTCTACAAAATCCTTATATGCCCCAGGGCATAACTTAAAACCCTTGCCTTGAGGGGTTGTTGGGGAGTGTCCTCCTCAAAAATATATTTTCTCTCTGAAAATCAACTACGTTGAACAAAATGGCTATCTCAAATTTTGATTGGATGTGTTTGGGGGAATGATGGGCGTGGGGGGGGGGCTAGTTGCCCTACAATCACTTTCGACTATTAAAAAGGGCACTATCCCTTTGAATTTCCAATCGAATGAGCGTTTTTTGAAGTTTCTAAGACAACACCTTCTACAAAATCCTTATATGCCCCAGGGCATAACTTAAAAACCCTTGCCCTAAGGGTTGTGGGGGAGTGTCCTTCTCAAAAACATATTTTCTATTTAAAAATCAACTACGCTGAACAAAATGGCAATCTCAAAATTTTGATTGGATGTGTTTGGGGGAATGATGGGCTTGGGGGGGGGTTCATTCGATTTAAATTGAAAGTTCTAGATCCGTTTTTTAAAGTCAAGAATAATCGGACAGTTAGCAACCCCCTCCATGCAATAAGAACTTGAAACTTTTTGCAATCAAAAACGAACAAAAATTAATCAAAAAAACTTTCCGAAAAATAAGTTTTTCAAAGAAAAGTAAAGGCCATTTTAAACTTAAGCTCAGGAGATATGAATACCTGTTAAAATTCAAACTCAAAACGACCAGAAATTACTATTAAAGAATAAATGAAACCCAAAACGAACAGAAATTAAATAAACAATCATAGCAAAAAACATACAACAAGTAATAATATAAATGAATAAATAGATACTTTCGAATAAATCGAAAAACTTTCCGAAAAATAAGTTTTTCAAAGAAAAGTAAAGGCCATTTTAAACTTAAACTCAGGAGATATGAATACCTGTTAAAATTCAAACTCAAAACGACCAAAAATTGCTATTAAAGAATAAATGAAACCCAAAACGAACAGAAATTAAATAAACAATTATAGCAAAAAACATACAACAAGTAATAATATAAATGAATAAATAGATACTTTCGAATAAATCGAAAAACTTTCCGAAAAATAAGTTTTTCAAAGAAAAGTAAAGGCCATTTTAAACTTAAACTCAGGAGATATGAATACCTGTAAAATTCAAACTCAAAACGACCAAAAATTGCTATTAAAGAATAAATGAAACCCAAAACGAACAGAAATTAAATAAACAATCATAGCAAAAAACATACAACAAGTAATAATATAAATGAATAAATAGATTTTAAAGCGAGTAATGCTTAGATTGAATATGAAAATCAAGCTTAAAACGAAAAAAAAATGGTTTGCTATTAAAGTATAAATGAAACTTAAAACGAACAGAAATTAAATAAACAATCAATGCGGATGGAGTTTTAGGTGTGAGAGCGATTGATTGGGTACTTTAAGAAAGATTTGTGGTAGTTCTACTTAAAATATCAGAGCTTTGGCTAGACCCGTGTTTTATTGATTGCAATAGAGGTGCAACTATTGAGAACCTGTTTCACCAATTTCAAAATTGGTTGAACATGTATTGTCTATCAGTTTGAACGATATATTTCCAGTTATTCAGATGATACTATCATCACATGCACACCTTGTAGGTCTGCGTAAAAAATTTCAGCTCTTCGTTGTAACTGTCGGGTAGTTACGATGAAAATAATAATCGCAGGGCGAATACTTTGTTTGTTTATTTTATTGATATTAATTAAAAAAAACTTTCCGAAAAATAAGTTTTTCAAAGATAAGTAAAGGCCATTTTAAACTCAAACTCAGGAGATATGAATACCTGTTAAAATTCAAACTCAAAACGACCAGAAATTGCTATTAAAGAATAAATGAAACCCAAAACGAACAGAAATTAAATAAACAATCATAGCAAAAAACATACAACAAGTAATAATATAAATGAATAAATAGATTTTAAAGCGAGTAATGCTTAGATTGAATATGAAAATCAAGCTTTAAAACGAAAAAAAAAATGGTTTGCTATTAAAGTATAAATAAAACTTAAAACGAACAGAAATTAAATAAACAATCAATGCGAACAAACATACAATATATATTAATGTAAATGAATAAATAAATCTTAAAATGAGTGAAACTTAAATTGAATATGCAAATCAAGTTTGAATCGAATAAAAATAACTACAAACAAGAGTTTGGGTAACGGCTCACTGCAGAAGCTTAAAACCTACTGCGTCATGGGCGCTTTACTGAAAACGAATTATATTACAAATGTTTTCTTTTGTACGTAATATTGAAAATAAATATTAAAATTACAGTAAATTTTTGAACTGATGAGCTTTCAGCAATTAATATCATTATACATATACATCATCATTATCATTATCATATATTATCATCATTATCATTATCATATACATCAAATATTCAGTTTAATTTATTAGTTCTTTTCAAGATTGGTCAAGACAAATATAGTTTCACTACAAACAAAATTTGGATACTGCCCCCTTCTTTAACTTCTTTAACAAAAACTTAAAGCCTTCTGCGTCATTGGCGCTCCACTGAAAACGAATTACTCTTATATTACAAATTTATTCTTTTCCAGTTCTTACAGCATTGAAAATGAAAATAAAAATTACAGTAAAAAAAAAAATCTTGAACTGATGGATCTTTCAACAATTAATATCATTATATATCTAATATTCAATTTGATTTTGTTTATACTTTCCAAGACTGTTCAAGACTCACATAGTTTTCAGTAAGGCGCCAATGACGCAGTAGATTTTAGGATTCTGCAGTGAGGCGATACCCAAACTCTTGTTTGTAGTTATTTTTATTCGATTCAAACTTGATTTGCATATTCAATTTAAGTTTCACTCATTTTAAGATTTATTAATTCATTTACATTAATATATATTGTATGTTTGTTCGCATTGATTGTTTATTTAACTTCTGTTCGTTTTAAGTTTCATTTATACTTTAATAGCAAACCATTTTTTTTTCGTTTTAAGCTTGATTTTCATATTCAATCTAAGCATTACTCGCTTTAAAATCTATTTATTCATTTATATTATTACTTGTTGTATGTTTTTTGCTATGATTGTTTATTTAATTTCTGTTCGTTTTGGGTTTCATTTATTCTTTAATAGCAATTTCTGGTCGTTTTGAGTTCGAATTTTAACAGGTATTCATATCTCCTGAGTTTAAGTTTAAAATGGCCTTTACTTTTCTTTGAAAAACTTATTTTTCGGAAAGTTTTTTTTAATTAATATCAATAAAATAAACAAACAAAGTATTTGCCCTGCGATTATTATTTTCATCGTAACTACCCGACAGTTACAACGAAGAGCTGAAATTTTTTATGCAGACCTACAAGATGTGCATTTGATGATAGTATCATCTGAATAACTGGAAATATATCTTTCAAACTGATAGACAATACATGTTCAACCAATTTTTAAATAGGTGAAACAGGTTCTCAATAGTTGCACGTCTATTGCAATCAATAAAACACGGGTCTAGCCAAAGCTCTGATATTTTAAGTAGAACTACCACAAATCTTTCTTAAAGTACGCAATCAATCGCTCTCACACCTAAAACTAAATTTTCCAAGACTACTACTTAATTCTTTAATTAATTAATTATAATTTACTCAAGTAATTGATTTAATATAAATTCTAAGCGAGTAATTCTTATCATGCAAAACCGTAATGTTACATATCGTCGGTGTCACTTCCTAAAAGTCAGATCTGACATTTTCAAACTTCTGACATTATTGTCAAAAATTGTTTGTGAAGCTGCTCTTAAATGTAGGGCCCGCACGGTGATTCATTTTCAATCATGCTTTGATCCTCCTAATGGACTACTCTGCTGTTTTTCCTTGGAGAACAGCTTATCAAACAGCTTTGGCAGTTATCTAAGAAGTGTAAAATATCAACGACCTTTAAGATTGAGAGTGACATCATTTACCAGAATGAACCCACATCATCCAAGTACACATTATAGTGTTATATTTTGTTTTTTATGTAACTCCTAAATATAGATTTCAAAGAACTTTACAAATTATAATCGCTTGTAATTTACGTTAAATGAATCGTTAAATAATTCGTTAGCAATAATATGTTTTATTTCCATGTTAGTACTATAATATTATAATACTGTTTACGTCATATAAAAAGTAAATATATTATTTGTATTACATGTAAATATTTTATTTACATTATATTATTACAATAACATGTTTTTTTGTATTATATATTATTATGTATATTCATTGTATTACATGAAAATATATTATTTATATGCTATTACTATAATAACATGCTATAAAAATACCATGTTACCTTTTGTTAAATTCACATGTTATTTTTATAAATTCACTAGTATGGATCGATCATATTCATAAAACTCATTTCATAAGGATCTTATTCATAAGGATTGATTCATAAAACTAGAGGCTTACTTTAGGGAGTTTGAGGAGATAAAACGCCTCAGCTTCATATCATTAAAAACAATCCCTGCAGAGTGGCAATCGGCAACAGCTTTAACCATTTTGAGGAAAAGAGCTTTGGCGACATCTTCAGGCAAAAATCTAAGCAATGGAAAAATAATTAACACGCTAAGAATAAGATCTGAAAGAAGCAACACTTCAACCCTATGTGTCAATTTACTTTATTAGTTCTTGTAAAATCTTTTCTCCTTTGTTTAAAAAAAAATCAATATGCTTCAAAGGATTTTACAAGGGATTAAATATGTACACTGAAAAACAAAAAGGGATTCAGGATTCAGAAATTCCAAAAATCAAGAAAAAAAAACCTAAAGTAAACTTAAGTCAAAATAAAAAAAACAATATTTTAACAAAATAAAATAGAAAACCTAAAAAGATTTTAACTTACCACAAATAAAGGTTGTGCACGGTCCCCTAATACCCACTGAAATATTAGAGATTCGATTTCCGTTACGGGACAATAAGTAGAATGATTAAATGAAACTTTTGTTTGGAAATTTGGATTTAAAAGGAATAAAACAAGCACAAAAGAAGATATAAAAAACACTACACGAGTTGTTACCAGTTTCCAATTTTTCGGTTAAATACCGAGAAATTTAACCAAAAAGAAATGGGTCGTACTTAATATTGGCTTTAATGCCCATCGTAATTTCTTTTCGTTTAGGTTTTATTCCTTCATTTATAATAATTTCTGCTCGGTCTTGCTTTGACTTCTTACATATGTTTATTCTTGCTTGTTCCAAGTGTCAAATTTGCTTTTTTACTTTTCTTGGGAAAAACCTGTTTTTTCAGCTAACTTCCACTCCTTTTTTAATTAATAGAATTTTTGCACCTATTGGTAGTCGTAGTTTTGGCTTATCAGTTTTATCAGCGGTAGCAATTAATGTTTACTATTATTAATACCCTGCTAGTAGTAGTCGTGGGAGGAACAGTTAAGAACAGTTAAGTAGAACAGTTAAGTAGACCAATAATTTTTAATATTCTCATTCGTTATTAGTCTAATATTTCAAATCAACAGTCTCAGAAATTCTTCATTGTCAGAAAAAAAAGAAAAAACTACTTTCAAATCCAAAATTTATTTAATTGTTTTGATATTGGACAATTCAGAAAAACCAGTACAGGTGAGAATCATACTCTGTTTGTGAAATGTGTAGTTAGTGTATGGTACTTCGAATTTGTAAAAATCAAACTACAATTATAATGACTACTGATGATTTACAATTAGTCCCATTTCGGGCCATGAAATCACACAAATACAAATATAATGAGATTCCGAGTGGATTTGTGCGCTGGATTTAGGATTCTCTGTCCGAGAGGGCGAGGGTTCGAATCTTAGTGTATCCAATTATTTGATTTGGGACGGGGGTCAATGGCGTGACTCTGTAAGCTCAGCCAGAGTCGACCCAGCTCTAAATGGGTACCTGGAGAAATCTGGGTAAGGTAAACAGGAAGGGTGTGCAAAAGCACAGGATGGTTGTCCCCCAACCCCCCACTACACCTCCTGGCTGAAGGGTGAAGAAACGGAGATCAGCCGGTAGGGACTGTAAAGTCCAATGCCGTATTCTTTACCTTTTTTTTTACCTTGCAGGCCTCTAATTTAGATTTGATTTTAACATGCCAGTTATTTATGAAAAATCTAGCTATTATGTTTTGAGCTAGTTCTTCTGCATTGCAACATATGCCTCAGATTTGTAACCAGTAACAGCATTAATGCTTCAATACTGCCTCTGGTGGAAATAAACACAGTTTTGAAACCTGTCGTTAATGTATTTGAATTTGAAAATTCTATATTGCAATATTGGGTCCAAATTTGTAATAAAAAGAAGCTCAGAAAAACCCAAGATGTCAATTTTTGGGGGGAAACCGGTATTAGTGCTATTTAAAATTAGTGAATGTAGTTTTAGACGTCTACATTTTCAATGTTTGGCCTTAGGACAGTCACGCCGCCATCTTAAGGACTTTTAATGACTAATATTATATCAAGAAGGACCATACTGTAGGCTAAATGGACCCCCTAAAAAATTCCTTTAGCATGTTTTGATGCTGGAAGACTGTACTTCAATAGTAGCCTGAGATGTCCAGTCTGCATGTTCAGATTTATAATCTTTAATATTTCAAAAGAATTTTTTTTTTCCAGCACTATTTTTGCTTTTTATCCTATTTAATGTAAAAGTATAGAGAGTTTTCGGCAAAAATAGATAGAACTGAACTGTAAATAATATATTTTTATAACATATAAATTCCTTTGTCATAGCCAGGGCTGTGGAGCCGGTTATACATTATAACTGACTCCGACTCCGACTCCGCACATTTTCAATTTACCGACTCCAACTCTGACTCCATTCAGCAAAAAATTACTAAGACTCCAAGGTTCCGACTCCATAGCCCTGTTTCAAACCTTCATTTTACTTTATAATTGATTTTATAAGTTATAACCGATCCAACTCAAGACATTTTGAATATACCGACTCCGACTTCATTCAGCGAAAATTTACTACTAAAACTCCGACTCCATGGCTCAAAATGTGACTACACAGCCCTTGTTACAGCCATACAAAAAGTCAAAATACAAATAAAACTTACAGAAAACAGCATATAAGGTTAGTAGAACAAAACATACTTACGATTATTTTAGGCTTAATATTCTAAAAGGCAATTTTTCGGCACTCTTTTTTACTTTTATTTCTTGAAAATTGAACCATAAATATAAAGCTGAAACATCAGTTGGTAATTTTTGAATCAATATATTTAGTTTTCAGTAAAGCAAAAATAGCGCTCACGCCTTTAGGGGGTTCGAGGGAAGTGGCAGCCCACATCTAGTTTTAAATAATCTCTGTTCATTTTTGATCCCATCTCTTTATTTGCAGTAATTTGAGTTCGTTTTAAGTTAGACTTATAATGCGCCTTTATTTATGCTTGTTTTAGGTTTTAATATTTTTGTTTCCTTTACTTTTAGAAACTTCCGAAGCTTAGTACGCATAAAGATGATCAGCTATTTTAATTCATATGAGTTCTGGTCATGAGAAAGTATTCAGTTATTAATAAGAGGCAACGCTATAGCGTTGCCTATAGTAAAGGCCATACGGCTCCAATGTTTTATTATTTATTATTATTTTTTTTCCAGAGCCACTTCATATGGAAGGGGTCGTCGTATAAGCTTCAAAGGGGAATCATTTGATTGGAAATCGAGAGTTTTAGTGCCCTGTTTAAGAGTTAAAAGTGACCGGAGGGAAACTAGCCCCCCCCCCCACGCCCTTTTCCACCAAATATATCCGATAAAAATTTTGAGGTAGCCATTTTGTTAAAAATAGTTCAAAGATCATATAACAAGAATTCTAGGGGCGATACAAGCCCCCAGGGCCCGGGGGCAGGGGTTGTAAGTTATGCCCTGGGGTAAATATGGTTCTTATAGAAGCGATGCTCGTAAAAACTTCAGAGAGGGCTCATTTGATTAAAATTAAAAGTTCTAGTTCACTTTTTTTTATAGTCAAAAGTGATTGAAGGGCAACTAGCCCCCCCCCCCACTCACGCCCTTTCCCCCTAATTGCATCAGATGAAAGTTTGGAGATAGCCATTTAGTTAAAAATAGTTCAAAGGTCAGATAAAAAAACTCTGATGTCGACACAACCCCCACGGGCCCGGGGGCAGGCGTTGTAAGTTATGGCCTGGGGGCATATAAGGTTATTATGGAAGGGATACTCGTATAAACTTCAAAGAGGGCTCACTTGATTGTAAATTGAAAGCTCTAATTCACTTTTTATAAGTCATAAGTGTTCGGAAGGCAGCTAACCCCCCCCCCCACCTTTGTTTCCTCAAATGTATCAGATACAAATTTTGAGATAGACGTTTTGTTAAAAATAGTTCAAAGTTCAGGTAACAAAAACTCCGGTGTCGACACAGCCCCACAGGTTCCGGGGGCAGGCGTTGTAAGTTATGGCCTTGGGGCATATATGGTTCTTATGGAATGGATGCTCGTATAAGCTACAGAGAGGGCTCATTTGATTGGAAATTGAAAGTTGTAGATCACTTTTTAAGTCAAAAGCAATCAGAGGGCAGATAGCCTCCCCCACGCCTTTTCCCCTCAAATGCATTAGATAAAAATTTTGAGATAACCATTTTGTTAAAAATAGTTTAAGGATCAGATAACAAAATTTTCTGTGTCAACACAACCCCCCCCCCCCCCCAGGGCCTAGGGGCAGACGTTGTAAGTTATACCCTGGGGGGATATGGTTCTTATGGAAGGGATGCTCGTATAAACTTCAGAGAGGGCTCGTTCGATTGGAATATGAAAGTTCTAGTTCATTTTTTAAGAGTCAAACGACAGCGGACGGTAACTAGCCCCTCCCCCTCCACGCCTTTTTTTTCCCCAAATGCATCAAATAAAAATTTTTTGATAGCCATTTTTTTAAAATAGTTAAAACGTTAGATAACAAAACTCTGGTGTCGAAAAAAAAAACCAGGGCCCGGGGCAGGCGTTGTAAGTTACGCCTCGGAAAGGGATGGAAGGGCTTTTATACTTCAGAGAGGGCTAATTTGTGTGAAAGTTCTTGTTCACTTTTTAAGAGTCATAAGATATCGAAAGACAACTAGCCCCCCCCCCTCCACACCCCTTTTTCTTAAATGCATCAGGTAAAATTTTGAAATGTCTATTTTGTTAAAAATAGTTAAACGGTCAGATAACAAAAACCCTGGTGTCCTTAAAACCCCCCAGGGCTCTGGGGAAGTCATTGTAAGTTATGCCCTGGGATTAGATATGACTCTTATGAATGGATACTCGTATAAACTTCAGGGGGGGGGCTCATTTCATTGGAAATTTACTGTTCTAGTTCATTTCTTAAGAATCAAAAGAGATCCAAGGACAACTTGCCCCCCCCCCCCTCGTCCCCCACGCTCTTTTTCCCCAAACCCATCCGATAAAAAATTTGAGATAATAATTTTTCAAAAACAGTTCAAACATCTAATAACAAAAACTCCGGTGTCGACACAAACCCCCAGGGCCCGGGGGCAGCTGTTGTAAGTTATGTCCTGGAAGCATATATGGTTCTAATGGAAGGGATGCTCACATAAACTTCAGAGTGTACTCATTTGATTGGAAATTGAAAGTTCTAATTCACTTTTTATCAGAGGCAGTGCTATAACGTTGCGTGGTGGGCTGGTTACCCTCCGATCACTTTTGACTCTTAAAAAGGGCACTAGAACTCTCGATTCCGAATTGAACGAGCCCCCTTTGAAGTTTATTTGACGACCCTTTCAATATGAAGTGCATGTGGGAAAAAAAATAATAATAAGAGATTGGAGCCGTATGGCCTTTACTATAGGCAACATGGTATCCCAGCCTAGGTAAATTTGGTGTAGGAAAAGAAAACAGTAATGGATACAGACTTTTGCAATTTTGTAGGTATAACAATCTAGTTATAACCAATACGGTGTTTGGTCATAAAATGGCTCATAAGTTAACATGGTATTCACGTGATGGTAAGAGAGCAAACCTTATTGATCATGTTATAGTAAACCGAAGACTGGCAGGATCAATACAAGATACTAGGGTATATAGGAGCGCTGTTATTGATGTTAAAAGTAAAGATCACAATCTAGTAGTGTCAAGGGTTAATTTAAAGCTGAAATATCGGAAGGGTAACTACCTCTCGGGAAGTTATGATGTTGGTAGACTCCAGGATGAGAATTTGAGAGAAACTTTCCAGGAACAGTTCAATACTAAACTTGAGAGTTTAAAATTTGATGATGTGGAAGAAAGCTAGAACTGCAGCTAAGAATATTAGTGAAAAAGCTATATGTTTAATAGAAAGGAGAAAGGACTTGTACAAGAATTATCTGAGTGATAGATCATATGAAAACAAAAGGAAAGTAAAGAAAGTGGAGAAAGCATTAAAATATGAACTAAGGAGGTGTTAAGTGGAGGCCATGGATAAAATTGCCGAGGATCTGGAAGATGCAGCTAGACGGCATAATAGTAAAATATTGTACTGGCACGTTAACAAATTGAGAGGGAGTAGTCAATACGGACTTGTCCCAGTTAAAGATAGGAATGGGGTCGCAATTAGCGATAAGGAAAAAACTAAAGAGAGATGGGCCGAACATTTTGAGAACTTGCTTAACCGAGATAGAGTTGCAGGAAAAAATATAGAGGAAAATTGAAAAGTTTGTGATACCTTGGATGTGAAGGAAGATTTGTTTTGTGACGAGGAATTAGCAACAGTACTAAAATGATTAAAGAATAATAAGGCTCCAGGTGCTGATAGGGTGGTAAATGAGTTTCTTAAATATGGTGGCTCTAAGGTTAGAAATAAGTTATTGAAGATTATGAATATCATTTTTAAAAAAGGGAAAGTACCTAACGATTTTAGGAAAACCTTAATTAAGCCACTATATAAGAAAGGTGATAAAAGTGAGTGTGGTAATTATCGAGGCATTAGTCTGGTCTCTGTAGGTAGCAAATTACTTAGTAATATGATACTTTTTAGACTGAGAGATGCCGTAGACAAAGTTTTAAGAGAAGAGCAGTGCGGTTTTAGAAAAGGTAGAAGTTGTGTCGACCAAATTTTCACTCTTAGGCTAATAATTGAGAAGTGCCTGAGTTTTCAAACACCTTTGGTCCTCAGTTTTATAGATTATAAGCAAGCGTTCGATTCTGTTGATAGAAGAGCTTTTGCAAAGGTTTTAGCCTTGTATGGTATACCAGACAAATACATTAAAGTGATTAGTGCTATGTACGAGAATAACACTGCTGCGGTTAAGGTAGGAAATGAGGTTAGCAGCTGGTTTTGTATTAAATCAGAAGTTCAGCAGGGTTGTGTTCTATCCCCCTTTATATGGCTTATTTTGATGGAGTTTGTTTTAAGGAGCACAGGAAAGGCAATGGGAGACCACGGAATCAAATGGGGAGGAAAAAGTCTCCTGGACTTGGATTATGCTGATGATTTAAGCATCCTAGATGAAACTGTGAGCAAAATGAATGAAGTTTTAGAGGTTTTGCGAGTTCAGGGTGCTATAATTGGTTTGAAAATTAATGTTAGGAAGACTAAGTCACTAAGGCTAGGAATAAGTAAAGATGAAAAGGGGACGTTGGGTAATGAAAAGATTGATCAGGTGGGCAGCTTCACTTACCTTGGTAGTATTATTAGTAAAGATGGTGGGAGCAGTGAAGATGTTAAAAATAGAATAGCCAAGGCTCAAGGCGTTTTTTCACAGTTAAAAAAAGTCTGGAAGAATAGGAAGATAAGTCTGCAAACCAAGATTAGAATATTAGAAGATACAGTGATGACAGTGGTCAAATATGGCTCTGAAGCATGGACGCTCCGAAAAGCGGATGAAGATTTGCTAGATGTTTCCAGAGAAATTGCTTAAGGATTGTTCTGGGTACCCGGCTGACTGACCGTATTTCAAACAATAGGCTATACGAAATATGTGGTTCAATACCGCTCTCTAGGGCTATAATGAAAGAAAGGTTTAGGTGGTTAGGGCACGTTGTGCGGATGAAGGATGACAGATTGCCAAAGATTGTTCTTTTCGGCCAACCATCTAGGGCTAAACGGAAAGCAGGTCGTCCCCGTCTGGGGTGGGAGGACGTCATAAAGAAAGATTTAAAGGAAATGAGAACTTCGTGGGCGGGTGTAAAAAGGGAGGCTTTGAATAGATTGGGGTGGAGGAGGAGCGTGCGTAGCTGTGTTGGCCTCAGGCAGTTTGGTGCTGCGGTGAGTTTTTAGTAGTAGTAGTAGTAGTACATGTGTTACGTAGACCATTGGTTTGCACGCGAAGTTTTTTTTTTTTTCCTTTTTTCTGGATTGAGATAAAACTCAATTTTCTGGCAACCGATCATCTTACATAACTGCCCAAAGGAATTGAACTACGTTTTTGTATAGCTTTACCTTTTGATATGTTTTTGCTAAAGTGAGAACTGCGTATAATTTTAGGCATTTCCTCTTAAATATTATTTATAGATAAGACGCTTTTAAGAGCGTATTCAGGATTTTTGTTCCGAGACGGGGTTGGGGGTGGGGTCAAAATACAAACATTAAAAACCGCATCCAAAAAAAGTTTCAAATGCATTTTTTGTTACGTCTTTACGAGTCAGAAACGAATTTCGGGGGGAGGGGTGTCATACACTAGCTCATTCTCCCCTGGATACGGCCTTGGATGCTTTATTAACCAAATAGAAATTGCCAACTCAGGCACTTTATGTATAAGTCCAATCAATAGAATAAAATACACTACATCAATTGCTTCCTAAAATATTATCGAACCTCTAGTAAAATAAGGGACACGTGATTAAAGATATCGCTCGGTACCCAAAGCTGAGTAAATTATTAATTGTAGACAATTTGTTTAGATCTATAGGAGACTACTGTCGAAAATATAGCAATTCTTATTTTCTGTCAAAATGTATGTACCAAAGGTGTAATTTGAAACTAGTTTTGTTTCGATTATAGCCAGTTGTAGACACCACAACAACAAGAACAGCACTAAGTGATTATGTGTATATACTTTAATCTTGGGAAGGGGAGGTGGAGGAGGTACTAAGCTAAGACAAAGTGTGGTGCAGTGAATTTCTTGGTCTACCCTGTCTATGACTTCTTAGCGGTTAGTGGCAAAATGGCTTTTTGAAGTTCTGTGATCAAAGAAGAGCACAAATTTAGATTTCACCTTATTCATTTTCCTCTATGGAATGGCAAATCTTTAGAAATAGCGAAAATCTTTCTAAATTGCACGAGTTTTTGCGAATAGTCACTCTGTTTCTTTATTGTTGAAGATTCTTAATTGGCATCACAACATATCAAGTGTGTAATTTGAAACTAATTTTGTTTTGATTATAGCAAGTTGTGGACAATAGAATTTCACTGTGGCTATTGTTGAATAAATAGTGTCTTAAGCGTTTTTATCATGCATAACAAATCGATTTTGAAACTAGAAAGTGATGGGCGTAATAGCGTAAAAACAAGTCATTCGCTGAAGAAAAGACTGACGCCTTCACAGTTATAAGTCTGTTGGAGAGAATTAATTTTAATACTCTGTTCTACGGTTGTCATTCTAGAAAATGAGAACTTTTTTGCTCTTTGGGCATCTCGATTTATATTAACATTTCCTCAGGTGTTAAGGAAAGAGATAAAAATGGGCGTTTTGGTATCATTTTATATGTTTGCTTCAGCACCGAGAGGGAAATATTATTGTATTGATCATCAAATCTTTGTGGCTTAATTGTCAGAGAGTTTTCGCCCAATTTCGTTGTTACTTTTGTTTTGTTTTAATTTTTGTTCTGTAATATATTTCCCTGTCTACTAGCTCTGAAACAACTATTTTTCTTTAATGCCAATTTCCGTTGTTATTGCTAAGTATATATGGTAATACTTATTGCGAAGTTTTTTTTCGTCGGAATATGACTACTTCGTCAACTTGATCTATTCCGCTCATTAATTTCTAAAGTAAATGCATTTAGTCTGCTGATTTAGGTTTCTGACCAACTGTCCAATGGCAACGCTGGCCTTGGTGAACGGGAGACTGTTTGAGCCTGCTATTTTTAAGTTTAATCCATTTCATGATCTCTTCGAAGAGTAGTGGTAGCTCAGAGGAGTGGAAACTAGCGCTAGTGTCGACAAAAAAATTCAGGCAATAGTAGAGTAGGAAGTACTATTTCTACGACTTTACGTTCCTTCCGGTTTTTCTGGTAGGTAAACAGGTCATTACACTCGGTCATTACACTCTTTGTCAAGAGGATTTACGCAATTTCAAAGTTCAGTGTCTTTTTTTAGTGGTAAACCAAAAAACCGATGTTCCCTTTTTACTCGCCATCTTGATTGGTGATTAGGATTTGAATAAAAAAAAAGGGTAATTAGTAATTGGAAATTTTTTTAATGCTTTTACAATCGGAGATGTTTGATTAACCATTGCAAAAAAGGGGTAATGGGATATGCAAGCATTTGCAAAAAAGGGGTAATTAATGTTGAAAAGGGTAATTACTTCTTTAGTTTACGAGATTTGCGAATTTTTTGCGAAAAGATATTTGCGTAAAGGTATTGCAATGGTTAAGAATAGGTCATTACACCTTTTTGCCAAGAGGAATGAGTATAATACATGTTTATTTATTTTTTTTAACTGGTATTTTTTCAATGAAGTCCATAGCACTTTGCAGAAACCCGTGAATGTAGGACTGAAAGTCCAATTACTAATCAAGCTAGTGTGACCGCCATTTTTTGATCTGGTTAAGTGGGTATAATCTGGTTTGGTTTGCTATTGCGAGAGGACTCAAGCGATTTCTTTCTTACAGGGTTTCAGTTATACAGGGGTTAGGGTAATTAGTAATTGGAAAATTTTTTAATGCTTTTACAATCGGAGATGTTTGATTAACCATTGCAAAAAAGGGGTAATGGGATATGCAAGCATTTGCAAAAAAGGGGTAATTAATGTTGAAAAGGGTAATTACTTCTTTAGTTTACGAGATTTGCGAATTTTTTGCAAAAAGATATTTGCGTAAAGGTATTGCAATGGTTAAGAATAGGTTATTACACCTTTTTGCCAAGAGGAATGAGTATAATACATGTTTATTTATTTTTTTAACTGGTATTTTTTCAATGAAGTCCATAGCACTTTGCAGAAACCCGTGAATGTAGGACTGAAAGTCCAATTACTAATCAAGCTAGTGTGACCGCCATTTTTTAATCTGGTTAAGTGGGTATAATCTGGTTTGGTTTGCTATTGCGAGAGGACTCAAGCGATTTCTTTCTTACAGGGTTTCAGTTATACAGGGGTTCAGTTACATGGGGTTGGTGGTTGTTAATCTGGTTTGGTTTGCTATTGCGAGAGGACTCAAGCGATTTCTTTCTTACGGGGTTTCAGTTATACAGGGGTTCAGTTACATGGGGTTGGTGGTTGTTATAATACACAAGTTCTATTTGAACAGTGTTGTGAGATCCCCTACCACACCCCAAAGGACTCCGATCCCCCATCCCGTGTATTAGCGAAGTTACTCTGTGGTCGTTATAATACACAAGCTTTAGTTTACGAGATTTGGGGACTTGAGTTGCACGAGAGTTCAGTTACATACGGATTCAGTTACACGGGGGTTTAGTTAAATTTTCAGCTAGTGTGACCGTCATTTTTGATCTGGTTAAGTGGGTATAATCTGGTTTGGTTTGCTATTGCGAGAGGACTCAAGCGATTTCTTTCTTACGGGGTTTCAGTTATACAGGGGTTCAATTACATGGGGTTGGTGGTTGTTATAATACACAAGTTCTATTTGAACAGTGTTGTGAGATCCCCTACCACACCCCCAAAGGACTCCGATCCCCCATCCCGTGTATTAGCGAAGTTACTCTGTGGTCGTTATAATACACAAGCTTTAGTTTACGAGATTTTGGGACTTGAGTTGCACGAGAGTTCAGTTACATACGGATTCAGTTACACGGGGGTTTAGTTAAATTTTCAGCTAGTGTGACCGCCATTTTTTGATCTGGTTAAGTGGGTATAATCTGGTTTGGTTTGCTATTGCGAGAGGACTCAAGCGATTTCTTTCTTACGGGGTTTCAGTTATACAGGGGTTCAGTTACATGGGGTTGGTGGTTGTTATAATACACAAGTTCTATTTGAACAGTGTTATGAGATCCCCTACCACACCTCCAAAGGACTCCGATCCCCCCATCCCGTGTATTAGCGAAGTTACTCTGTGGTCGTTATAATACACAAGCTTTAAAAAGAGCTTTACGGGGATTGAGAGACTCAGTTGCCTAATTCCGTGTGATTTTTTCTTTACTTGGTAGTCATTAAAAACGAAATTTTTGTGTTAATTCTAGGGCAGGGGTAACTATTTAGTTTAAATAATTCTAGGAGGAATTGAGTTTTATGGATGGTATAGAAAATGGTACTTGTTAAATATTCGGGTAAACATACGACTAAGAAATCTATGATTTGGGATGTGTGGGTTGCTATTTTTTTACTTTTCTGAGCTGGATTTCTTAGCCTTTCATAGGTGTGTATGATATTTTCTTGATAAAACATAGCAGTGACTACATCAGATGGTTTTGTAGTGCAGTGAGTTGTTACTAGTAGTAGTATTTTCGTGTTTTTTGCAAGCCATTCATACTATACCTTAAATGCATTCAGATATTTTCTTGATAAAACATAGCCGTGACTACATCCAATGGTTTTGTAGTGCAGTGAATTGTTACTAGTAGTAGTATTTTCGTGTTTTTTTTTTTTGCAAGCCATTCATACTATACCTTAAATGCATTCAGATATTTTCTTGATAAAACATAGCCGTGACTACATCAGATGGTTTTGTAGTGCAGTGAGTTGTTACTAGTAGTAGTATTTTCGTGTTTTTTTTTCAAGCAATTCATACTATACCTTAAATGCATTCAGATATTTTCTTGATCAACTGTGGTTTTTTCTTTACTTGATGGTCATTTGTTGTATCTTTTAAAAGAGCTTTACAGGGTTTGAGAGACTCAGTTGCCTAATTCCGTGTGATTTTTCTTTACTTGATGGTCATTAAAAACGAAATTTTTGTGTTAAATAAGTAGTTTTTCTGTATCTTTTAAAAGAGCTTTAAGGGGTTTGAGAGACTCAGTTGCCTGATTCCGTGTGGTTTTTCTTTACTTGGTGGTCATTAAAAACGAAATTTTTGTGTTAAATAAGTAGTTCTTGTATCTTTTAAAAGAGCTTTACGGGGATTGAGAGACTCAGTTTTACCTTGTCACAGTTACATTTTCTTGATTTTTCAAAGTTCATTTTGAATTTCTTTCGTTGAAATGCAAGAGTTGGAATTTTTCAGTAGTGTTTGGTTGTGGTTTACCTTGTCACAGTTACATTTTCTTGATTTTTCAAAGTTCATTTTGAATTTCTTTCGTTGAAATGCAAGAGTTGGAATATTTCAGTAGTGTTAGGTTGTGGTTTACCTTGTCACAGTTACATTTTCTTGATTTTTCAAAGTTCATTTTGAATTTCTTTCGTTGAAATGCAAAAGTTGGAATATTTCAGTAGTGTTTGGTTGTGGTTTACCTTGTCACAGTTACATTTTCTTGATTTTTCAAAGTTCATTTGAATTTCTTTCGTTGAAATGCAAGAGTTGGAATATTTCAGTAGTGTTTGGTTGTGGTTTACCATGTCAAAGTTACATTTTCTTGATTTTTCAAAGTTCATTTTGAATTTCTTTCATTGAAATGCAAGAGTTGGAATATTTCAGTAGTGTTTGGTTGTGGTTTACCTTGTCACAGTTACATTTTCTTGATTTTTCAAAGTTCATTTTGAATTTCTTTCGTTGAAATGCAAGAGTTGGAATATTTCAGTAGTGTTTGGTTGTGGTTTACCTTGTCACAGTTACATTTTCTTGATTTTTCAAAGTTCATTTTGAATTTCTTTCGTTGAAGAGTTGGAATATTTCAGTAGTGTTTGGTTATGGTTTACCTTGTCACAGTTACATTTCTTGATTTTTCAAAGTTCATTTTGAATTTCTGTCATTGAAATGCAAGAGTTGGAATATTTCAGTAGTGTTTGGTGATGGTTTACCTTGTCACAGTTACATTTTCTTGATTTTCAAAGTTCATTTTGAATTTCTTTCGTTGAAATGCAAGAGTTGGAATATTTCAGTAGTGTTTGGTTGTGGTTTACCTTGTCACAGTTACATTTTCTTGATTTTTCAAAGTTCATTTGAATTTCTTTCGTTGAAATGCAAGAGTTGGAATATTTCAGTAGTGTTTGCTTGTGATTTGAATTTCTTTCATTGAGATGCAAGAGTTGGAATATTTCAGTAGTGTTTGGTGGTGGTTTACCTTGTCACAGTTACATTTTCTTGATTTTTCAAAGTTCATTTTGAATTTCTTTCGTTGAAATGCAAGAGTTGGAATATTTCAGTAGTGTTTGGTTGTGGTTTACCTTGTCACAGTTACATATTCTTGATTTTTCAAAGTTCATTTTGAATTTCTTTCGTTGAAATGCAAGAGTTGGAATATTTCAGTAGTGTTTGGTTGTGGCTTACCTTGTCACAGTTACATTTTCTTGATTTTTCAAAGTTCAATTTGAATTTCTTTCGTTGAAATGCAAGAGTTGGAATATTTCAGTAGTGTATGGTTGTGGTTTACCTTGTCACAGTTACATTTTCTTGATTTTTCAAAGTTCATTTTGAATTTCTTTCGTTGAAGAGTTGGAATATTTCAGTAGTGTTTGGTTATGGTTTACCTTGTCACAGTTACATTTTCTTGATTTTTCAAAGTTCATTTTGAATTTCTGTCATTGAAATGCAAGAGTTGGAATATTTCAGTAGTGTTTGGTGGTGGTTTACCTTGTCACAGTTACATTTTCTTGATTTTTCAAAGTTCATTTTGAATTTCTTTCGTTGAAATGCAAGAGTTGGAATATTTCAGTAGTGTTTGGTTGTGGTTTACCTTGTCACAGTTACATTTTCTTGATTTTTCAAAGTTCATTTTGAATTTCTTTCGTTGAAATGCAAGAGTTGGAATATTTCAGTAGTGTTTGCTTGTGATTTGAATTTCTTTCATTGAGATGCAAGAGTTGGAATATTTCAGTAGTGTTTGGTGGTGGTTTACCTTGTCACAGTTACATTTTCTTGATTTTTCAAAGTTCATTTTGAATTTCTTTCGTTGAAATGCAAGAGTTGGAATATTTCAGTAGTGTTTGGTTGTGGTTTACCTTGTCACAGTTACATATTCTTGATTTTTCAAAGTTCATTTTGAATTTCTTTCGTTGAAATGCAAGAGTTGGAATATTTCAGTAGTGTTTGGTTGTGGCTTTACCTTGTCACAGTTACATTTTCTTGATTTTTCAAAGTTCAATTTGAATTTCTTTCGTTGAAATGCAAGAGTTGGAATATTTCAGTAGTGTTTGGTTGTGGTTTACCTTGTCACAGTTACATTTTCTTGATTTTTCAAAGTTCATTTTGAATTTCTTTCGTTGAAATGCAAGAGTTGGAATATTTCAGTAGTGTTTGGTTGTGGTTTACCTTGTCACAGTTACATTTTCTTGATTTTTCAAGAGTTGGAATATTTCAGTAGTGTTTGGTTATGGTTTACCTTGTCACAGTTACATTTTCTTGATTTTTCAAAGTTCATTTTGAATTTCTTTCATTGAAATGCAAGAGTTGGAATATTTCAGTAGTGTTTGGTGGTGGTTTACCTTGTCACAGTTACATTTTCTTGATTTTTCAAAGTTCATTTTGAATTTCTTTCGTTGAAATGCAAGAGTTGGAATATTTCAGTAGTGTTTTGTTGTGGTTTACCTTGTCACAGTTACATTTTCTTGATTTTTGAAAGTTCATTTTGAATTTCTTTCGTTGAAATGCAAAAGTTGGAATATTTCAGTAGTGTTTGGTTGTGGTTTACCTTGTCACAGTTACATTTTCTTGATTTGTCAAAGTTCATTTTGAATTTCTTTCGTTGAAATGCAAGAGTTGGAATATTTCAGTAGTGTTTGGTTGTGGTTTACCTTGTCACAGTTACATTTTCTTGATTTTTCAAAGTTCATTTTGAATTTCTTTCGTTGAAATGCAAGAGTTGGAATATTTCAGTAGTGTTTGGTTGTGGTTTACCTTGTCACAGTTACATTTTCTTGATTTTTCAAAGTTCATTTTGAATTTCTTTCGTTGAAATGCAAGAGTTGGAATATTTCAGTAGTGTTTGGTTGTGGTTTACCTTGTCACAGTTACATTTTCTTGATTTTTCAAAGTTCATTTTGAATTCCTTTCGTTGAAATGCAAGAGTTGGAACATTTCAGTAGTGTTTGGTTGTGGTTTACCTTGTCACAGTTACATTTTCTGATTTTTCAAAGTTCATTTTGAATCATTCAAGAAACGTGATTAAACACGTTTTTAAACTACATGCTATTTGCATGCCTTTCCTTGGCACCTTTCCAAATGAGCGGGGATTTCCCACTGCTTCCTACACATTGCAAAAAAGTGAGCAGTATGAAAACTCCACGTTTTCAACCAGACTGGTTTTTTAGACAACACACCCACAGAGATGACACACACACACACATAGAGACGAGACACGCACAGACACAACACACAAACAGAGTCATAGTGAGAGAGATATCCAAAAAGTTGGGTTGATCTAGGTTCACTTAGAGTGGCCGCCACTCTAAGTGAACCTAGATCAACCCAACTTTTGGATATCTCTCTCACTATGACTCTGTTTGTGTGTTGTGTCTGTGCGTGTCTCGTCTCTATGTGTTGTGTGTGTGTCATCTCTGTGGGTGTGTTGTCTAAAAAACCAGTCTGGTTGAAAACGTGAAGTTTTCATACTGCTCACTTTTTTGCAATGTGTAGGAAGCAGTGGGAAATCCCCGCTCATTTGGAAAGGTGCCAAGGAAAGGCATGCAAATAGCATGTAGTTTAAAAACGTGTTTAATCACGTTTCTTGAATGATTCAAAATGAACTTTGAAAAATCAAGAAAATGTAACTGTGACAAGGTAAACCACAACCAAACACTACTGAAATATTCCAACTCTTGCATTTCAACGAAAGGAATTCAAAATGAACTTTGAAAAATCAAGAAAATGTAACTGTGACAAGGTAAACCACAACCAAACACTACTGAAATATTCCAACTCTTGCATTTCAACGAAAGAAATTCAAAATGAACTTTGAAAAATCAAGAAAATGTAACTGTGACAAGGTAAACCACAACCAAACACTACTGAAATATTCCAACTCTTGCATTTCAACGAAAGAAATTCAAAATGAACTTTGAAAAATCAAGAAAATGTAACTGTGACAAGGTAAACCACAACCAAACACTACTGAAATATTCCAACTCTTGCATTTCAACGAAAGAAATTCAAAATGAACTTTGACAAATCAAGAAAATGTAACTGTGACAAGGTAAACCACAACCAAACACTACTGAAATATTCCAACTTTTGCATTTCAACGAAAGAAATTCAAAATGAACTTTCAAAAATCAAGAAAATGTAACTGTGACAAGGTAAACCACAACCAAACACTACTGAAATATTCCAACTCTTGCATTTCAACGAAAGAAATTCAAAATGAACTTTGAAAAATCAAGAAAATGTAACTGTGACAAGGTAAACCACCACCAAACACTACTGAAATATTCCAACTCTTGCATTTCAATGAAAGAAATTCAAAATGAACTTTGAAAAATCAAGAAAATGTAACTGTGACAAGGTAAACCATAACCAAACACTACTGAAATATTCCAACTCTTGAAAAATCAAGAAAATGTAACTGTGACAAGGTAAACCACAACCAAACACTACTGAAATATTCCAACTCTTGCATTTCAACGAAAGAAATTCAAAATGAACTTTGAAAAATCAAGAAAATGTAACTGTGACAAGGTAAACCACAACCAAACACTACTGAAATATTCCAACTCTTGCATTTCAACGAAAGAAATTCAAATTGAACTTTGAAAAATCAAGAAAATGTAACTGTGACAAGGTAAGCCACAACCAAACACTACTGAAATATTCCAACTCTTGCATTTCAACGAAAGAAATTCAAAATGAACTTTGAAAAATCAAGAATATGTAACTGTGACAAGGTAAACCACAACCAAACACTACTGAAATATTCCAACTCTTGCATTTCAACGAAAGAAATTCAAAATGAACTTTGAAAAATCAAGAAAATGTAACTGTGACAAGGTAAACCACCACCAAACACTACTGAAATATTCCAACTCTTGCATCTCAATGAAAGAAATTCAAATCACAAGCAAACACTACTGAAATATTCCAACTCTTGCATTTCAACGAAAGAAATTCAAAATGAACTTTGAAAAATCAAGAAAATGTAACTGTGACAAGGTAAACCACAACCAAACACTACTGAAATATTCCAACTCTTGCATTTCAACGAAAGAAATTCAAAATGAACTTTGAAAAATCAAGAAAATGTAACTGTGACAAGGTAAACCACCACCAAACACTACTGAAATATTCCAACTCTTGCATTTCAATGACAGAAATTCAAAATGAACTTTGAAAAATCAAGAAAATGTAACTGTGACAAGGTAAACCATAACCAAACACTACTGAAATATTCCAACTCTTCAACGAAAGAAATTCAAAATGAACTTTGAAAAATCAAGAAAATGTAACTGTGACAAGGTAAACCACAACCATACACTACTGAAATATTCCAACTCTTGCATTTCAACGAAAGAAATTCAAATTGAACTTTGAAAAATCAAGAAAATGTAACTGTGACAAGGTAAGCCACAACCAAACACTACTGAAATATTCCAACTCTTGCATTTCAACGAAAGAAATTCAAAATGAACTTTGAAAAATCAAGAATATGTAACTGTGACAAGGTAAACCACAACCAAACACTACTGAAATATTCCAACTCTTGCATTTCAACGAAAGAAATTCAAAATGAACTTTGAAAATCAAGAAAATGTAACTGTGACAAGGTAAACCACCACCAAACACTACTGAAATATTCCAACTCTTGCATCTCAATGAAAGAAATTCAAATCACAAGCAAACACTACTGAAATATTCCAACTCTTACATTTCAACGAAAGAAATTCAAAATGAACTTCGAAAAATCAAGAAAATGTAACTGTGACAAGGTAAACCACCACCAAACACTACTGAAATATTCCAACTCTTGCATTTCAATGACAGAAATTCAAAATGAACTTTGAAAAATCAAGAAAATGTAACTGTGACAAGGTAAACCATAACCAAACACTACTGAAATATTCCAACTCTTCAACGAAAGAAATTCAAAATGAACTTTGAAAAATCAAGAAAATGTAACTGTGACAAGGTAAACCACAACCAAACACTACTGAAATATTCCAACTCTTGCATTTCAACGAAAGAAATTCAAATCACAAGCAAACACTACTGAAATATTCCAACTCTTGCATTTCAACGAAAGAAATTCAAAATGAACTTTGAAAAATCAAGAAAATGTAACTGTGACAAGGTAAACCACAACCAAACACTACTGAAATATTCCAACTCTTGCATTTCAACGAAAGAAATTCAAAATGAACTTTGAAAAATCAAGAAATGTAACTGTGACAAGGTAAACCACCACCAAACACTACTGAAATATTCCAACTCTTGCATTTCAACGAAAGAAATTCAAATCACAAGCAAACACTACTGAAATATTCCAACTCTTGCATTTCAACGAAAGAAATTCAAAATGAACTTTGAAAAATCAAGAAAATGTAACTGTGACAAGGTAAACCACAACCAAACACTACTGAAATATTCCAACTCTTGCATTTCAACGAAAGAAATTCAAAATGAACTTTGAAAAATCAAGAAAATGTAACTGTGACAAGGTAAACCACCACCAAACACTACTGAAATATTCCAACTCTTGCATTTCAATGACAGAAATTCAAAATGAACTTTGAAAAATCAAGAAAATGTAACTGTGACAAGGTAAACCATAACCAAACACTACTGAAATATTCCAACTCTTCAACGAAAGAAATTCAAAATGAACTTTGAAAAATCAAGAAAATGTAACTGTGACAAGGTAAACCACAACCATACACTACTGAAATATTCCAACTCTTGCATTTCAACGAAAGAAATTCAAATTGAACTTTGAAAAATCAAGAAAATGTAACTGTGACAAGGTAAGCCACAACCAAACACTACTGAAATATTCCAACTCTTGCATTTCAACGAAAGAAATTCAAAATGAACTTTGAAAAATCAAGAATATGTAACTGTGACAAGGTAAACCACAACCAAACACTACTGAAATATTCCAACTCTTGCATTTCAACGAAAGAAATTCAAAATGAACTTTGAAAAATCAAGAAAATGTAACTGTGACAAGGTAAACCACCACCAAACACTACTGAAATATTCCAACTCTTGCATCTCAATGAAAGAAATTCAAATCACAAGCAAACACTACTGAAATATTCCAACTCTTACATTTCAACGAAAGAAATTCAAAATGAACTTTGAAAAATCAAGAAAATGTAACTGTGACAAGGTAAACCACAACCAAACACTACTGAAATATTCCAACTCTTGCATTTCAACGAAAGAAATTCAAAATGAACTTTGAAAAATCAAGAAAATGTAACTGTGACAAGGTAAACCATCACCAAACACTACTGAAATATTCCAACTCTTCCATTTCAATGACAGAAATTCAAAATGAACTTTGAAAAATCAAGAAAATGTAACTGTGACAAGGTAAACCATAACCAAACACTACTGAAATATTCCAACTCTTCAACGAAAGAAATTCAAAATGAACTTTGAAAAATCAAGAAAATGTAACTGTGACAAGGTAAACCACAACCAAACACTACTGAAATATTCCAACTCTTGCATTTCAATGAAAGAAATTCAAAATGAACTTTGAAAAATCAAGAAATGTAACTTTGACATGGTAAACCACAACCAAACACTACTGAAATATTCCAACTCTTGCATTTCAACGAAAGAAATTCAAATGAACTTTGAAAAATCAAGAAAATGTAACTGTGACAAGGTAAACCACAACCAAACACTACTGAAATATTCCAACTTTTGCATTTCAACGAAAGAAATTCAAAATGAACTTTGAAAAATCAAGAAAATGTAACTGTGACAAGGTAAACCACAACCAAACACTACTGAAAATTCCAACTCTTGCATTTCAACGAAAGAAATTCAAAATGAACTTTGAAAAATCAAGAAAATGTAACTGTGACAAGGTAAAACTGAGTCTCTCAATCCCGTAAAGCTCTTTTAAAAGATACAAGAACTACTATTTAACACAAAAATTTCGTTTTTAATGACCACCAAGTAAAGAAAAACCACACGGAATCAGGCAACTGAGTCTCTCAAACCCCTTAAAGCTCTTTTAAAAGATACAGAAAAACTACTTATTTAACACAAAAATTTCGTTTTTAATGACCATCAAGTAAAGAAAAATCACACGGAATTAGGCAACTGAGTCTCTCAAACCCTGTAAAGCTCTTTTAAAAGATACAACAAATGACCATCAAGTAAAGAAAAAACCACAGTTGATCAAGAAAATATCTGAATGCATTTAAGGTATAGTATGAATTGCTTGCAAAAAAAAACACGAAAATACTACTACTAGTAACAACTCACTGCACTACAAAACCATCTGATGTAGTCACGGCTATGTTTTATCAAGAAAATATCTGAATGCATTTAAGGTATAGTATGAATGGCTTGCAAAAAAAAAACACGAAAATACTACTACTAGTAACAATTCACTGCACTACAAAACCATTGGATGTAGTCACGGCTATGTTTTATCAAGAAAATATCTGAATGCATTTAAGGTATAGTATGAATGGCTTGCAAAAAACACGAAAATACTACTACTAGTAACAACTCACTGCACTACAAAACCATCTGATGTAGTCACTGCTATGTTTTATCAAGAAAATATCATACACACCTATGAAAGGCTAAGAAATCCAGCTCAGAAAAGTAAAAAAATAGCAACCCACACATCCCAAATCATAGATTTCTTAGTCGTATGTTTACCCGAATATTTAACAAGTACCATTTTTCTATACCATCCATAAAACTCAATTCCTCCTAGAATTATTTAAACTAAATAGTTACCCCTGCCCTAGAATTAACACAAAAATTCGTTTTTAATGACTACCAAGTAAAGAAAAAATCACACGGAATTAGGCAACTGAGTCTCTCAATCCCCGTAAAGCTCTTTTTAAAGCTTGTGTATTATAACGACCACAGAGTAACTTCGCTAATACACGGGATGGGGGGATCGGAGTCCTTTGGAGGTGTGGTAGGGGATCTCACAACACTGTTCAAATAGAACTTGTGTATTATAACAACCACCAACCCCATGTAACTGAACCCCTGTATAACTGAAACCCCGTAAGAAAGAAATCGCTTGAGTCCTCTCGCAATAGCAAACCAAACCAGATTATACCCACTTAACCAGATCAAAAAAATGGCGGTCACACTAGCTGAAAATTTAACTAAACCCCCGTGTAACTGAATCCGTATGTAACTGAACTCTCGTGCAACTCAAGTCCCCAAATCTCGTAAACTAAAGCTTGTGTATTATAACGACCACAGAGTAACTTCGCTAATACACGGGATGGGGGGATCGGAGTCCTTTGGGGTGTGGTAGGGGATCTCACAACACTGTTCAAATAGAACTTGTGTATTATAACAACCACCAACCCCATGTAATTGAACCCTGTATAACTGAAACCCCGTAAGAAAGAAATCGCTTGAGTCCTCTCGCAATAGCAAACCAAACCAGATTATACCCACTTAACCAGATCAAAAAATGACGGTCACACTAGCTGAAAATTTAACTAAACCCCCGTGTAACTGAATCCGTATGTAACTGAACTCTCGTGCAACTCAAGTCCCCAAATCTCGTAAACTAAAGCTTGTGTATTATAACGACCACAGAGTAACTTCGCTAATACACGGGATGGGGGGATCGGAGTCCTTTGGGGTGTGGTAGGGGATCTCACAACACTGTTCAAATAGAACTTGTGTATTATAACAACCACCAACCCCATGTAACTGAACCCCTGTATAACTGAACCCCGTAAGAAAGAAATCGCTTGAGTCCTCTCGCAATAGCAAACCAAACCAGATTAACAACCACCAACCCCATGTAACTGAACCCCTGTATAACTGAAACCCTGTAAGAAAGAAATCGCTTGAGTCCTCTCGCAATAGCAAACCAAACCAGATTATACCCACTTAACCAGATTAAAAAATGGCGGTCACACTAGCTTGATTAGTAATTGGACTTTCAGTCCTACATTCACGGGTTTCTGCAAAGTGCTATGGACTTCATTGAAAAAATACCAGTTAAAAAAATAAATAAACATGTATTATACTCATTCCTCTTGGCAAAAAGGTGTAATAACCTATTCTTAACCATTGCAATACCTTTACGCAAATATCTTTTGCAAAAAATTCGCAAATCTCGTAAACTAAAGAAGTAATTACCCTTTTCAACATTAATTACCCCTTTTTTGCAAATGCTTGCATATCCCATTACCCCTTTTTTGCAATGGTTAATCAAACATCTCCGATTGTAAAAGCATTAAAAAATTTTCCAATTACTAATTACCCTAACCCCTGTATAACTGAAACCCTGTAAGAAAGAAATCGCTTGAGTCCTCTCGCAATAGCAAACCAAACCAGATTATACCCACTTAACCAGATCAAAAATGGCGGTCACACTAGCTTGATTAGTAATTGGACTTTCAGTCCTACATTCACGGGTTTCTGCAAAGTGCTATGGACTTCATTGAAAAAATTCCAGTTAAAAAAAATAAATAAACATGTATTCTACTCATTCCTCTTGGCAAAAAGGTGTAATGACCTATTCTTAACCATTGCAATACCTTTACGCAAATATCTTTTCGCAAAAAATTCGCAAATCTCGTAAACTAAAGAAGTAATTACCCTTTTCAACATTAATTACTCCTTTTTTGCAAATGCTTGCATATCCCATTACCCCTTTTTTGCAATGGTTAATCAAACATCTCCGATTGTAAAAGCATTAAAAAATTTTCCAATTACTAATTACCCTTTTTTTTTATTCAAATCCTAATCACCAATCAAGATGGCGAGTAAAAAGGGAACATCGGTTTTTTTGGTTTACCACTAAAAAAAGACACTGAACTTTGAAATTGCGTAAATCCTCTTGACAAAGAGTGTAATGACCGAGTGTAATGACCTGTTTACCTACCAGAAAAACCGGAAGGAACGTAAAGTCGTAGAAATAGTACTTCCTACTCTACTGGCAATCTAGCGTTTGCCGACACTTCACGTCTTTTTCAGTCAATAATAAGAATAATTATATGAAAGAATAACGTCATAGAATAACGTCAATAATAAGAATAATTGATTTGGTTTGTGTAGTTGGTAAAATAAGTGTAGTAATAAGTGTCTGATCCCAGTCCCTGACAGAAAAACGATCACAAAGCTTACAAAAATGGTCAGTTTCATCAAAGCCAGATGGCGTTGAGATTTTTTTGCCGACATTAGTGCCATTTCCACTCTTAAAAGTTACTCATTCTCTTTGGATCTCTTCTATGCTTTTCACCTAGTTGATTTTATTGTTTTTCACTTCAGTATCTTTTTCTATAGAGTTCTTCATTTTACTTCTACTTAGGTTTTATAGCTGGTTAAAAATAGATGATTATTACATTTTGATTATATTTCATTTTTTTCATTTAACTCCCATCCGGCCGGATTGGCCGACTCGGGGCTTCTCCTCTGACTGAACTATGGTAGAGCTTCTTATACGATTCCCTGTTCGCTGCAGTCCGAAGGAGTACTGACAGGGGATGGCTGGGAAAGTTTTCCCTCCAGCGCTTGGGAGGTCGTCCTTTTGGGCGGGAGGCATCAATTCCTTCCTTCAAACGCAATTTTTGGAAGTTGGGCTGGGGACATCCGCTGAACGTGGCCTAACCATCGAAGCTGTTGAAGCTGGATGGTCTGCATGATGGTCTGGAATAGTTGAGGCGAAGACAATGGCCGTTCGTTTGATATTCGGTCAAGGTAGGTGATGCCAGCAAGCTTCCTGAGAGATTTTGTTTCAAAGGCCGCCAACCGGCATTTGTCTTCTGCTTTCAACGTCCATGTCTCTGCTCCGTACGTTGCTACTTGAACCACAAGAGCTCGAAAAAGGCGTGTTTTTAGTTTCAGCGACAGATGTTTGTTTTTCCAGATCGATCGCAATGACTTGAAGCATGCTGAGGCAAGGACGAGGCGTCGTTTAATGTCTTTTGCGGAGTCGTTTGTGGACGTCAGCTCACTTCCTAGGTAAACGAAATGGTCAACTCACTCGATCTCTTCCCCTGGATCATAATTTTGCTGGGTTGAAGGCCTGTATCTGTATGCCGCGTTACCTTCATGGCTTTTGTCTTGTTAGCATTGATTTTCATCCCAAAGGAACTAGCTGCATGATCAATATCGTTAGTGCTTGATTGCAGTTCCTCTAGTTGTTCGTTTAGGCGATTAATGTCATCGGCGTATGCAAGCATGTCAAAGAGGTGTCCACTCATGAGTGCTCCCGTGCCATTGGGCACCAGTGCCAGTACAGCATTTAGGAATAGGCAGAACAGAGTGGTGGAGAGTATGCATCCTTGCAGCACTCCTGAAGAGGTTTGAGAATTCTTCAGTAAAGCCTTCGCTGGTCTGCACCATGCTTCTCGACTTCTCGTACATGCTCTTGATAATGTCAATAATGTCAGTGGGAATACCGTAGTGTGCCAGGATGTGCCATAGGCCATCTCGCCAAATTAGATCGAAAGCTTGTTTGAAATCGATAAACATCTGGTATAGCTCTTTCCCGAATTCCAGGTATCTTTCCATAATCTGTTTGATCACAAAAATTTGGTCTATGGTGGATCGGTTTTTGACGGAAGCCAGCTTGATATTCAGGGATTACGTGTCTTGTGAGGTTTCTGATCCGATCAAGGAGAATTTTCGTAAGGATTTTAGCTGGTTGCAAGTAAGCGATATGGGTCTGTAGTTTTCGCAGTTACTTTTAGATCCTTTCTTGTGCAGGGGCACTATGACAGATTTCGACCAAGACTCGGGAAGTATTTTATTTCCCATACAGCTGTTACTATTTTGTGGTACAGATCAACGACGATATCAGATTCCACTTTTAGCAGTTCTGCCTGTATACCGTCTATTCCGGGTGCCTTATTTGACTTGAGGGATTTGACGTGCGGCATCTACTTCTGACCTTAAGGGTGGTGGGGGTGGTTCCTCATCTCTGTGTGCTGGGAACTTTCGAAGCACTTCAGGATCTGGGTTTACTGTGAGATTAAGCTTTTCCTGGAAGTGTTTCTTTCCAGCGATCTCGGATTCCGGCACAAGTAGTGATTTTGTGTCCATTTTTATCTAAGAGATCGAGGTACTTCGCTTCTTTGCGGTTTGTCAGCTCTCTGGCACGTTTGAACATGAGGTGTGAGTTACCCTACGGGAGTCCTCCTCACACTGCCGGCATTTTTCAGTAATCATGTTTTTTAGTGCTTGGCGGGTTTTCTTCTCAATTTGACGTTTAAGGTTTTTGAATCTATCCTTGCTTTCTCGATCTTGCTTGTTTTGGAGAGTTCGTTTCTCGGTACACATATCAATAATCTCCTGGGTAATCCATGGCTTGTCTTCTGCAGATTTACGGCCGAGGACGAGCTCAGCTGTCTCGCATACGGCCAGGCTGCTTTGTGAAACAAGTAGATTCGATGTCGGCTGGACTCAGCAGATCAGGTGTTTCTTGCAAGGTCTTTGACAGTCGTTCGTTGAGCTGCATTCTGTACTCTTGTCTCGTCTTAAGGTCTTTAAGGGCTTCTATCCGGAATCTTGGAACTTTTTGTTTCGGCTTGACAACGGCCTTTAATCTTAGGCGAAGCGATGACATGAGGAGATTGTGATCACCTATCAAAGTCCCCACCTCCTAGCGTCACTGTGTCTGTGAACGAAGATTTCATCGGCTGGATACCAGTATATAATCTATCATGTTGGCAGTCCTTCCATCGGGGGACCACCACGTGACTTTTCTCTTTCGTCTGTGCTTGAAATTGTGTTTGTGATAAAAGCTCGTTATTCGGCAGAATTCAGTGAGTCGTTCTCCTCTGCCGTTGATCTGTCTGATCCCGAACTTGCCCATGACATCTTCGTTTCCGCTATTGTCACTCCCCACGATGGCATTGAAGTCCCCGAGGACTAACACGATGTCTTTCTTCGGAATGGTGTCGACAAGGCTCTGGAGCTGAGAGTAGAAATCTTCCAACTCTTCATCCGACCTTGATGAATCCGGAGCATAGACTGTACCACGGAGAGGTTTTTGAACTTGCTTTTGAGTCGGATCATCATTAATCTCTCCGAGACAGACACCACTGATAGAAGAGATTTCCTTGCTGCTTTTGTCAGCAAAAAGCCGACTCCTTGTCTGTGTGTTCCGTTTGTCTTTCCAGAAAGCTAGGAGGGTTGCGTCTCCTATCTGTTTCTTCGCTGATATCAGGTAGATGAGTCTCTGATAGGCGATGATGTCCCAATTGTAGCGGTTTGCTTCACGGAGGAAGCATGTCTTTCTTTCCTGGTTTCGAAAGTGTCCGAAGATTTAACGTGTCGATTCTGGTGGTGATTTTTGTAGATAAAACCGGTCTAGCGTCCGTTTGTGACGGACTTGTCAAACGTTGCCTTGATTCGTTTCCAACGCTGTTGGCTGTCAATACATCGGTTGCCCCGGATGCGGCAGCTTTGTCCGTCGTTTTTCCCCGGACGCGCGTAGCTTGTCCGTCGGTTTCCCCGGACGCGGTAGCCCTATTTCGTGTTCTCATTGATTGCCTATTCATAATTTCATAAAGAGGAAAAGTTTCTTGGCTAGCTTTTGAAGCAACGGCAAGCCAATCCTCTCTGCTTCTAGCCGGGACCGTTGACACCCTCGAGTGTGTCTTCCGCTCTTCGCAGTTGTCCTCGCTGGAGGATCATTTCACTTGGCATCACGGCGTCACCAAGCAATTTATCCCATTACTGGGGGTGAGTTAACGTCTTCGGGACATATCCACGCGCCGGTGGGCCCAGCAAGATCGCTATCAGAGGGGCTCACCTCCTCCTCTGTCCGTATTTATATCCCCCATTGTTACATTTTTTTTTTCTTTTCTCGTTATTCCTTCTATTTGCTGCCATTTTTCTTCTTTGTCTTTTTCATTGTTTCATTTATCTTTTGCTTGTTTTTTTCTTACTCTGCAAATTTTATAAATTTTGTTAAAGGAATAGTAAATTTTAGGCTCTTCTGTAAGAGTCTTGTCTCTATTAAATTGTTTTTATTGCTTCACGAAATTGCTCTTAGAGATAGAACTAGGAAAAGGGAGACATAGCAACTACATTCCGAATTATATTAGCTTTAGTACTTAGGAAACTCTAAAATTTAATGCTTGGGGACAGGCATACTATTTACACAACCAAAGCTTCAAATTGAATTTCCGTGTCTGAAAGTCGTGATGAATGATAAAGAAGTTCGAAACGAACGAACTTTGAATCCGCAAGCAAAGGAATGGTATTTTATTGTGACGAATAGCTTTCATTTGGATGGAAGTATTTACGAACTTATAGTAAAATTAGAAATTATTTTTATTGTTTAATGGAAAAAATTCGTATTCTAAAAATAAGAGATTATTTGCAATGAAGTTTTTGGCGGGACAACGTAGCGGCAAGCAATTGGTCTTAGTCATGTGGTGTGAATGATATTTGACACTTTTTCACGCTTAAGTTTTTATCCCTTCTGTAAGAGTCTTGTCCATGTTAAATTAAGATGTATCGCTTTACGAAAATGTGCTTGCGCGACCTAGTTAAGAGAGACTTAGCGATTACACTTGGAATTGTATTGACTCAAGACTTCGGGAACCCTAAAACTTATCTTGAAGGCTATTCACACAACCAAAGTTCCAAATAGAATATCCGTGTCTGAAGTTCTTGATGTATAAAAGAGACAAACTTTGAATCCAGAAGCACAAAATATTTGTTTGAGGCGAGGGGGTTGGTGTGTACCAAAAATGTTTACAAAACGTTATTAACAATTGTTTATACGTATTTTTGTTACTTTTTTACGAGTTGGATACCCTTTTTTTTTGGGGGGGGGGGTTACACCTTTTTACCTGTGTTTTTGCACACAGTAAACCTGTGTTTTATTGTAATGTACAAAACTTTTATTCGGCTGAAGTATTTTCAAACTAAAGATGGAAATGGGAAAGGTGTCTTTATGTTTTTATAAAAAATTTCTTATTCTAAATGTAAGAAATTATTTGTAATGTATTGTCACCTGACTCGATTGAGACAAGGGATGACTTCCACACGCCATGTGGGGTGGACTCCTCCGGATAGCTGGTAGAAAATGGGTCACGATTAGTCGTTCCCTAGGACGACAAAGCAAGAATTTTACGTTCATCTCTCGACGAGCTCGTGCTCTTTGCCTCAGGATCGTCGGTGTTTAAGGTCAGCCATTGCTGCCCTGTACGCCATTATGCGTTGGAGGAACCAACTCAAAGTAATGTTTGGATAGATTTAAGTGCTGGTGGGTTTTTTACTATTTTTTTTCCATAAAGTCAAATTAGTAGTTATTAAAAAAAAAAGCTCAGTTTAGATATTTCTTTTTTCTTATTTTCAGGCTTTTCTTCAACTTTTTTTCTAAATATATTTAAATTTTAAGCTATATGGGTTATTATGTGGGATTTTTGACAGGTCTAGAATAAGCTTGTTCAAATAGCTTTTTATGCTCTTTATAATCCATCTTAGACTGCTTTTTTTTCTATACGTCCACTATCTGCCGGTAGACTCCCTTTCAGCACTATCCACCTTTTCCTTCTTCTTGTTTTTTCTATATTTTGTCTCAAAATTCTCGACTTTCATGAGGAATTATGAACTGCAACACAGGGCATAAGCGTTAAAAGGAATAGGATACATATCTTGAATTTGTAGTTTTTGGAGCGGGTGAGGGTACAAAGACTCATGGCGCAAATACATGTAAAATGCAAAAAAATAGGTGAATTAAGAGAAAAATGTTAGAAATAGTTGAGGGAAATTGCCAACATTTTAGTTGAGCCTGGACTTGCCTCTCCCCCTCTTGTTGTCCACGTACTGGTTGAAAATCAATAATGGTTTGGCATACGTGACATTTTATGGGAACAAATTCCTAATTTAGATTCTTTTTTTGATTTTTTTTTTTGTTTTTATTTGTTATTTTTAGGAGTTCCTACCTGATTTATACGTCCATTTTGAATCACAGGGCTTTGATACTCCGATGTAGCGCTTCAAGTTGGTTTTTGACCCTTTTTACAACTAATCTCACTCTGCCAGCAGCGCATATCGTAAGTTTTATCTGCATTTTCGTACATTAAACCTGCATTGACTGCATCACATAGTTGACAAATCGCTGTCAACTTATTATGTGCCTTTATAAGTCAACTTTTATTATGCCTTTCATAAGTTTTTATTGAATCTTTGTCGTAGAAGCTTGAAAAAGGGCTCATTCAATTGGAAATTCAAAGTTCTAGTGCTCTTTTTTAATAGTCGAAAGTGATTTGAGAGCAACCTAACCCCCCTCTCACGCCACCTTTTCCCAAACACGTCCAATCAAAAGTTTTTGATTGCCATTTTGTTCAGCGTTGTTGATTTCCAGATAGAAATTATGTTTTTGAGGAGGACAATCCCACACAGCCCTCAGGGCAAAGGGTCTTGAATTATGACCTCTGGCGTGCATATAAGGTTTTTATAGAACGCGTTATCTTAGAAACTTCTAAAAGGCTCATTCAAATGGAAATTGCACAATGGCTAGTGCCCTTTTTAATAGTCGAAAGTGATTGGAAGGCAACTAACACCTTTTCGCGCCCACCATTTCCCAAACATATCCAATCAAAATTTTGAGATAGCCATTTTGTTCCGCGTAGTTAAAGTTCAGGAAATTATAGCTTGAGCAGGACACTCCCCACAGTCTTCAGGGCAACGGTTATAAGTGTATGCCCTGGGGGCATATAAGGTTTTTTATTGAAATCTTAGTCGTAGAAACTGGAAAAAGGCTTATTCGATTGGAAATTCAAAGGGCTAGTGCCCTTTTTAATAGTCAACAGTGATTTGAGGCAACTAACCGCCTTCTCACTTCCACCTTTTCCCCCAAATACATCCATCAAAATTATTAGGTAGCCATTTTATTCAACGTTTGTTGAAAGTTTTGGAATTAGGTCTTTAAGGATGACAACCCCCCCCCCACAACCCTCAGGCCAAGTGTTGTAAAGTTATGCCTGTGGCCCATAAGGTTTATATAGAAAGTTGTTTGTAAAAATTTCAAAAAGGGCTCATTGTTTGGAAATTGAAATGGCCCTTTTTAATAGTCGAAAGTGGGTGGAGAGTAATTGACCCCCCTCTCACGCCCACCATTTCCCAAGGCACATTCAACTCCAAGTTTAGAGATACCATTTTGTTCAACATAGTTGAAAGTTCTGGAATTATGTATTAAGGAGATGCAACCCCCCCATGAGTCCGCAGGACAAAGGTTGTAAGTTAAGATTAAACAAAATGCACTGATATTAATGTTAATTCTCAATAAGGCTTCTCAGCAGTATCCCAAGAACGACTGAAGGTGTTATATTCAAAACTTTCGGGCTACTTCTGCCTTAAAATTTAACCAAATCAAAATAGCGTAAGTGTATGCAAGCTATCAAATAAAAGTAAACAGATTTTTGCGATATGGTATCAGTTTACTATTTCAGGTCTAACTAGAGGAGGTATGAAACTAAATTAAACACTACTATTGTGTCCAGACTTCTTAAAAGGGTGCATGTTGTTAAAATTGCTGAAAAAATTTTCTCCAGCAATACAATAGCTGGCCAAACTATAAAGTCTTAAAAAAAGAAAAGATTTAAACTATTATTTTCTTTTTCCCTGAAAAGACTATGTCAATATAAAACGAACAGAAATTAATTAAAAAACTTTTTCCCAAAAATCAGTTTTTCAAAGAAAAGTCAAGAACTCCATTAAACCAAAATGAGCAAAAATAAAATCAAATAATCTACCAGCGTGAAACTACCACAAATCAGCATCGATAAATAAATGAAACCCAAGACGAACAGAAATTACAATAAATAACGAGTCAAACTCAAAACGAGCAGAAATTACATGAGTAGGGCTCAAAACCCCTATGCCTTCCCAAGGCCAGACATAATTTGCACTTTACTGAAAAAAATACAAATGATATGTGCAATTGGCAGTTTAATATAAATATACTGATATTTGTTATCAAAATGTTAATATTATTTGATTTACAAAAGTTATAAAAGTAAAACCATTTATATTTTTTTCAGTAAAGTGCAAATTATGTTCTGGCCTTGAGAAGGCATAGGGTTTTTAGCCAAGTTAATTTAATTCCCTTACCTGGTCCTAAGGTATTGTAGATATGCCTTTTTGATAACTATATGCATATGTTCATTTTAACAACCAGTATGCACATAGAGTGTTTTTGATGTGTCGTCGGCATCCCTCTCAACATTCCTTAAAGTTTAACCTTAATACCGAAGTCTTTTTTGAGCGCAGTCAGGACAAATATGCCTTCTTTTCCAGTAAAATCCTTATTTGTTAACACAGTCGAAAAGTAGCATAACTTATAGCCCTTGGCCCGAGAACTGGGAGAGGTATGTCAAACCCTCAGGCATAGTTATTTGACCTTTAGTACTATTTGAACAAATTGGTTATTTCAAAATTTTGATTGGATGGATTTGAGGAAAAAATGGGCAAGAGGGGTTGTGGGGGGGGTTATTGGTTATCTCAATTACTTTCGATTTTTTAAAGGTATTATACACTTTCATTTTGTCACTCGAATGACCCCCTCCAATGTTTTTAAGACCACCCCTTCCATAAAAACCTATATGTTAACAATGAGTAACTAGCATAACTTTCAACCCTTTCCCCAAGGGCTACAGGGGGTTATCAACGGAAACGATAGTTATTTGGCCTTCGGTCTATCTTGAACAAATGACTATTTCAAAATTTTAATCGGAAGCTTTGAGGAAAAGGGCACGAGGGGGAGGGTGTGGTGGCAGTTGTTCATGATAACTTGTCACTCTTAAAGGGGACCTAGAACTTTCAATTTCTAATCGAATTAGCCTCCTTCGAAGTTTATACGACCACCCCTTTCTTAAAAAACTTATATGTTAACATGGGCAACTTGCATAGCTTACTGCCCTTGCCTTGGGAGATGTGAGGATGTCGTCAACCCCGGAGGCTATGTTGTGATATGATGTTTGGACTCATTTAGAATAAAATACCTATTCAAAATTCGGTCGATGGATTTGGGGAACAAAGTGCTGGGGGGGGGGGGTTCAGTTGCCCTCCGATCGCTTTTGACTCTTAAAAAGGAAATAGACAATATCCAATGGTATTGTGCAAGGCCGGGTGTTACCAATCCAAGCGTGAGTGGAGCATTGTCCAATCAATGACATCGACGCAAAGCTGCGAGGGCGGGTGAGTTTTGTTAGATAGCCAATGTAATTGAGGATCACTTGGGTTCATGTATTTTGCCGGGAGTGAAGATTACGGAAGTGGGCTAAACATCACTAATTTGCGCTTAACTTTTGTATTTCGATTTCAAACTGTGAAATATTAATTTGGAATTTCATACCTAAAACAGAATATTATAATTCATTTCAGAATCTCAATATTTAAAATCTCTCTGCTGTTAAAAGCAATAACTGATCGACATATTTGAGTTTAGGTGTTGTATAAAATCCCCATAAAACTTGTTGTTGTCATCTTGATTTTAAGAGAGGTCTTTGCTTTCATTTTCTTTCTATTGATTCCACTGATTTCCCTTGAGAAGCTTCTGTGACTCTCGTGTCACATTATCTTCTTTTAAAGCAAGACAGGCTTGAGAGTCACTCGCCTGCTGTACTTCATTAGGTTTTATGTTGCGAAACCCAACATCAACTATTTCGGGGTAACGAAATATAAGTAAGGAGTGACTGTGACAAACGTTAACCAAAACTCTTATAAAAATAAAATTTCGCAATATTACTTCTTCAACCTGACGTAACCCCGTTTCAATTGCCATTGCCTTTAGTGGTATCGAGTCACGTAAATTTAGGAAGAAGGGATTTTTCAATGAAAATACCTAAAAAGGTATTCTCCATGAAAATACTCTCAAAAAAGTTATTTTACTGGGTCTAGAGTAAAAGGTTTGAGAATCTAGGTGGCATATGCCCTCTACCCCTCCCCCCAATTGACGCCATATATAGGTTGGTTTTTATTAAGCAGCAGCAATCCCTAAGAAGTTTTTGCAATTGTTTGGAACTTGGATGGAATTTTCGGACCTAAAAACTAACCTGACACTTTCATGTTTACTCTCGAAAAATTTCAGTCTTTTCTAGTATCTGGAAAATAATTTGTCTTCAATTTTATTCCTTGTCGACAAATAATTCGGTCCTTCAAATTCGGCGCTCCGTGGCTTGTGACATTGTTTTTTTTTTTTAATCAATATCTCATCCTAAAGCAAATTTCATTTTTTAAGTTTAAACATTTTATTTTCTCCTTTCTTCGCAACAATCGATGACGACCTGGACATAACTATTTCTAAAAATTGTCTTTTTTACCCAAATCGCCCTCGATTTAGCTAACTGATGTATTCGGACAGGTGGCAAGTTTGGATTCTTTCACTTTCCCAGCTTTTCATTAAATACTTATTTTCAATTATTTCGATGAACAAACTAAAAAGAGTTATTTTTCAATGAAGGTACAAAAAAAGGTATTTCTCAAAATTAGGGGGGGGGAATCCATCGTGTATGTAGCAAACGGAACCATTCTGTATGTCATTTTTACCTTTATGTTTTCCTTCGCTATTATGCAAAGGCATTCTTTTCTCATTTTTTCAAAATCTATAATAAATAGAAAACAACGTTCACCTATTAATTATCGTTGCACATTTTTCCATTCCTTGTCTTTAAATGCTTCCTTTTTCCCTTTCGATTTGGGAAACTCAAGTGCCTAAGTAATTCCTTGATATGTCATTACTTTTTGACATAAATAATTTTCTTGATCTATTCTTTCCCAATTATAGTAAAAATGAAATGAAAATATCAAAAATCGATAAAATTGAAATAATAAGGTGAAAAAAGACCCTTTTAAAAATCTGTGTCAGTAGAATTTGTCAATAAGAGAAAAAAATATTTTAGAGATTAGCTTTCAAAAAGCATCGTCTGAATTTAGTTTCTTTTCACTATTTTGGCTTTCAAATGTATTTTCTTTGCGGTATTTTAAGTTTTTTTTTTGGAAGTCCATAAGAAATGAAATGTTGTATCAGTAGGGTCTTCTTTTGTATAGGGTGTATTTTAGGTGTGTATTATTAATAATTGACCAAATTGACAAGTTTGATTCTAAAAATGATGAGTTAACAAAAGAAATGAAAACACAATGGATATGAGGGTGCCAGCACAACTATTGGGAGGGGGTCCCCCGCCACCCGTCTCTGGAGTCCGCACTGACCTTCTGATCATCAACCCTTTTTATTGGTCCTATAGATAGAGTCAGAGAAGCATCACACCACACAATCAGGACTCTAACTTGTTCAGGTTCGAGGGGAGTAGTATCTCTGCTATGAGATACGGAGACCTAATCAAATATATAATTGGGAAATTTAGACTCTTAATTATCTATCTGAATCTGTCCCTTATTTATAGATGACCAATCATAATCATCCATCATCTACCAATGTTAAAATCGGAGTTACTTATAAAAAGAATCTATTGATGTATGCAGCTATTTAACATCACGTTGTAGAATCTCATCATTGTTTTATCATCTTTATAACTTTTGATTTAGTTGTAACCTGCTCCGTGTCTTCTCCCCGTCTTTCAGTAGCTTTCTGCTCTGTTTTCTAGTTTAACGTAGAATGAATGCATGCATGTCTAGTTGGTCTAAAACGACTTTCTATTTGCTCAGTTTGGGTTTCTTTTAGCCAAAGTATGGTCTTCGGGCATTTAGCAAGTTGATCCGGTAGGATTATTTCTGGTTATGTCGGAGCATCATGTTCTAGGCGTTTCTTTGTATTTCCTATTTTGGCTTTTTCTGCGTAGCTGTTCTATCTTATGTTTGTCAATTGTCTGCACAGATCGATACCACAAGAAAAGACAATGTATTTTTCAGCATCAGTCCCTTGTACCATTGATGAGTTTATCCGACCTTTTTTCTTCCGGTCATGGGGTTTTTAAAGCTATTCAGTTTGTTTTTTTGCTTTTCTTTCATTAGACTAACTGGTTGTGTTATATAGCTGTTTCGTGTGTTTTCGCTTCTTGTTTGTTACCGAAAGTTAGTCTTTGCGATCTCAGTAAGCTTGATCGAGTTATATTTGTGGTAATCGAATGACGTTTCTCGTCTCTCTGGATTTCTTTGTCAGTTTCTCATTCTCCTGTCTTTAATCGACGCTCATCAGACTCCGTAAACCACATTGCCGTACACCCGAAGAAAAGGCGCGTGGTGGTGACTTTTCTTTTGATCACGCTTCTTTGGAAAATCACTCGTATAATTTAATCGACCTTCTTCTCGACCGCGCTGCGGCCTTACTAACTTTGCATTTTTTTCCACGCTGGTCTTCCACTACATACACGTGGTGGCATGAAAATTTTTCGTCTTTATATGCTTCTTGTTTGTATTACCGAAAAGTCCAGTCTTTTCGCATTTACCAAAAGTATCTATACACATACTGACCGAGTACTTGACCACACTCCTCCAAAAGTGACCCCGCGTACTCTCACAGCGCCTCTAGAAGGTGCAATGTTGGTACTACTTAATCGCTTCCGAGGCCAAAATAAATTTAAATTTAGACTACAGCTTTTACGCGATACAAGTATAATCACCTACGGAGATTTTGTGATGTTTACTCCGCGAGCGTTTCGCATAGGTATGGATCGTCCCCTCCGGAGACGCGGACAAAGGTAGTCACTTTTTTGTCTGATGGCACGAGGAACTAGCGTTTGTGTTCAGTTATACATGTTCAGTAGGTGCTTCATATACTTTGCACTTTACTAAGGCATAGGTCTAGTAATATCGCGGTCAGTACTCGAAGCGATTTTCCAGCCCCTTGCTTTCCTTTTTTCTCGCTTTTAAACCCCGTTTACCATTGACTCTCATCTCTCAACATACATCTATAACGAAGAAGAGAGTAGTTGGTGATATTCTCTGCTATCACCAGCATTCCAAACGTAACGATGGTTTACTTGGACACCTTTCTGCTGTTTCAAAACCAACGATGGTTTTATTGGGACCGCTTTCACTCTCACGGTTGGGGTCCTTAAAGCTTTCCATTTTTTTCCTTTTTTTTTTGCATGCCTTTCTTTTCATTATGCCTTAAGGGTGGTGGCATATAAAGTTTAAAAACATATATTTTCTTCTGTTTTTTTTTTTTTTTATACCGAAGTTAGTCCCATTGGCGTTTGTAGTAGGCTGATCCCGTAGATATTTCGCGGGAATCGAAAGACGGTTTCTGCCTTCTTTCCTATTTTTCTCTTTTTTTATCTCCTTTTTCATGTGACATCGTCATCTTCTCAACACCATCGGATAGCCCATGGAAAATGCGGGTGATATTAATTTCTCTTGTCACCCCTTTCAGAACCAACCAAACCCATTATGCCTTTTGTGCTATACATTGTTTTTTCACGACTTCTATTTCGCTAGCATTTCTGGTTGGCTCGAAAAGTTTCTATTTGTTAAGCTCTCTTGAGTTTGTTACCAAACGGATGGTCTTGGAAGGATTTAGCAAACTATAGCCCAATAATATTTGCGGTAATCGAATATTAATTTCTCCTTCCGTTCGTATATTCATTGTTTGAACTTTTGTCTTTCCCCACTTTTGATCTATGCCCATCTTCTCTAAACGTATTCGGTAACAAAAGAGAAAGGCAACTGATACATTTTTTCCTGTTACTACGCCCCTGGTAAAGCCGACCGTACCTGCTTTATCCGAGCTTTTTTCCTAGTACTGACCGCTAAAGCCATTCTCACCTTGCTTCTTTTCTTTGGCCCTGCTTTTCTTTCACCGCATTCTTGCTTGACCTAGAATTTTTTATTCCTTTAGTCTTTTAGGCTTCTTGTTTTGTTTATCCACGTCGACCTGTCGGGATAGAGCAAACTCATCCAATGATATTTTGCGTACAGGGATATGGAGGCACTATGTCGTTCCACTTTCTTTTTAATCTCTATTTTGAATTTCGGTTTTTGATATTTTCATTCTTCTCAACGCGCATCTGCAATATACAAACGTATAAAGAAAGAGCTGTATTATTTTTATTTTTAACGCTCCTTGTCAACGAGAGATAATCTTATTTGACTTTTCTCTAGTTCATCACCTTAAAGCCTTCGTCTACTTTTTTTCTTCTTTTCACAATCTTTTTTTTTTTTGCCATAATCCTGGTTGATATAAATTTTTTATTCCTTAGCTTCTTGGTTGGTACCAAATATGGTTTTAGGATTTAGTAATCTGTTCTAATATTTGCGGTAAACGAAATATTTTTTGTCTTTGAATGTATTTTTTTTCTTTTGCTTTTACTTCCCCATTTTCATCGATTCTCATTTTCTGAACACATCGGTAACAAAATTAAAGGCAGCTAATTATTTTTCGTATTTATCCCTCCTAAACGAATGAAGTTATTTAATACTTTCCCTACTCTTCTCTTAAAGCTTTCTAAAGTTGTTTTTTTTTTTTATAAAAGTCTTATCCTATTCAAGAGTGGATACAGGTTTTTTTCTTTGGGGGGGGGGCATAATAGGTTGCTCCGATAAACTGGCAAACAAAGAAATATCAGTAATTTAAAGGGAATCTCAACAATTATACGTCGTAGGTAGGTAGTGAATGTGGTCGCAAATTTAATCTAAAATCTGGTGAGGATTAAGTTCTAATAAATCAGTTGAAATAAAAATGACGTAAAAATATTGATACAAAAAATATTAAGTTATAAAAAACCACCCCGCCATAAAAAAATAAATTATGTTCACTATATACAAAAAAATTGATATTTAATAATTTCTGCATAATTTTTAGTCTTTATGCTCCTGCCCACTATAGTGAGTGATTTAAGCTTTGTATCAAACAGTTCGTGGTAACGAACTGTAAGTAAGGAGCGACCCGGCTCAATGGTAACCAAAACTGTAGAAAACGGAATTTTGATACCAATAGATACATCAAAAGAATCAGATTTCAATGCTGATTTCAAAATATATAAGTTTAGTCCTACCTATAAAAAGTTACGCGCCTGAAAAATTTGGCTGATTTTCGAAAAAAGGGGAAAAGACCCCCTAAAAGCTATAGAACCCTAATGAAAATCACACCATCATATTCAGCGTATCAGAGAACCCTACTGCGGAGGTTTCAAGCTCCTATCTACAAAAATGTGGAATTTTGCATTTTTTGCCAGAAGAAAGATCATGGATGCGTGTTTATTTGTTTTTTTTTTTGTTTTTTTTCCCAGGGGTGATCGTATCGACCCAGTGGTCCTAAAAATATCGTGGGATGGCTCATTCGAACGGAAATTAAAAGTTCTAGTGCCCTTTTTAAGTGACCAAAAAAATTGGAGGGCAACTAGGCCCCCTCCCACGCTCATTTTTTTTTCCCAAAGTCACCCGATCAAAATTTTGAGATAGCTATTTTGTTCAGCATGGTCGAAAATATATGGTAACAATGTCTTTTAGGATGACTTAATCCCCCAAAGTCGTCGGGGGGGAGGGCTGAAAGTTATGAACTTTACCCAATGTTAACATATAGTATTGGTTATTGGGAAGTATACAGACGTTTTCAGAGGGGATTTTTTCTGGTAGTGGGGGGGAGGAGTGGGTTGGGGGTTATGTGGGAGGATCTTACCATGAAGGAAGTTTTCATGGGAGAAAGGACATTGCTATGAAGGGGGCGCCGGATTTCCCAGCATTATTTAAGAAAAAGATCAGAAATTATATATAAAAACAAGTTTTTTAACTGAAAGTAAGGAGCAACATCAAAACTTAAAACGACAGAAAACATTACGTATATGATTGAGTTCATCTCCTAGTCAATACCTCGCTCTTTAAGCCAAAGATTATTTAGTACTTTCATAAGAGCTATTTATTCTAATTAACGGCATTTGTGATTAAGGGGTCAGTTTTAAAGAATTGGAACACTAAAAAAGCATTCATTCACTCTGATATTTAGATTTTGTTAATTTTAGTTGTTGTAACTGATAAAGATTTTGATAAAAAATTAATTATTCACTCTGATACTTAGATTTGTCAATTTTATCCCATGTACCCGAGAAAGGGATGTTGATATAGAATTTAATCAATCTGATACTTCGATTTTGTCAATTTTATCCGATATAGCCGACAAATGATGTTGATAATGCGTTTAAAGGATGTTGATAAAGCATTTATTCACTCTGATACTTAGATTTTGCCAATTTTATCCCATGTATCCGAGAAAATGATGTTGATATGGAATTTAATCACACTGATACTTAGATTTTATCAATTTTATCCGACATATCCGACAAGGGATGTTGATAATGAATTTATTCACTCTGACACTTAGATTTTGTCAATTTTAATCCATGTATCCGAGAAAAGGATGTTGTTAAAGCATTTATTCATTCTGATATTTAGATTTTGTCAATTTTATTCGATGTATCTGACAAAGGATGTTGATAAAAAAAACTTGTTCACTCTGACACTTATATTTTATCAATTTTTATTCGATGCATCTGGCAAAGTATGTTGATAAAACATTTATTCACTCTGATACTTAGATTTTGTCAATTTTATCCGACATATCCGACAAAGGATGTTGACAATGAATTTATTCACTCTGATACTTAGATTTTGTCAAGTTTATCCGATGTATCTGGCAAAGGATGTTGATAAAAAAAATTTATTCACTCTAACACTTAGAATTTGTCAATTTTATCCCATGTATCCGAGAAAAGGATGTTGATATAGAATTTAGTCACTCTAATACTTAGATTTTGTCAAATTTATCCGACATATCCGATAAAGGATGTTGTTAAAGCATTTATTCATTCTGAAATTTAGATTTTGTCAATTTTATTTGATGTATCTGACAAAGGATGTTGATAAAAAAATTTAATCACTCTGACACTTAGATTCTATCAATTTTATCCGTTGTATTCGACAAAAGATGTTGAAAAAAAAAAATTTATTCACTAACACTTAGATTTTGTTAATTTTTTCCTGTGTATCCGAGAAATGGATGTTGATATAGAATTTAATCACTCTTATGCTTAGATTTTGTGAAATTGCTGTATTGTGTGTCCAGGAAGCGACTTTCATCGATAATGGATGTTAAGCCACATCGTGTCTCTGAGCAAGCATAGAGTACAATTGTTAGAGCCGTAAGTATATTTTGTCATTTTAAGATACGTACAAAAAAAATAAATCAATAAAAAAAATAAATAAAGTTGAATAATTTCAAAGTTAAAAAAAATAGTTTGTTTTTCATGAAAAAATATTGAATTAGAACCATCAGTCCTCATCACTAGGAGTATGGGTATGCATAAGAATATATTAAAAAATTTAAATCAAAAGTGTCATTCTATTTTTCTGATATGATTTAGAGATGTAAAAAAAGTTGAATAATTTCTAAGTAAAAAAAAAAATTGTTAAAAAAATAGTTTGTTTTTTATGAAAAAAAATATTGAATTAGAACCATTAGTCTTCATCATTAGGAGTATGGGTATGCACAAAAATATATTTAAATTTTAAATCAAAAGTGAAATTCTATTTTTCTAATATGATTTAGAGATGTAAAAAAAGTTGAATAATTTCGAAGTCCAAAAAAAATTTAGTTAAAAAAAATAATTTGTTTTAATGAAAAAATATTGAATTAGAACCATCAATCCTCATCAATATGAGTATGGGTATGCACAAAAATATATTTTAAAATTTAAACGAAAAGGGTCATTCTATTTTTCTGATATGGTTTGGAGATGTAAAAAAAAAGTTGAATAATCTAGAAGTCCAAAAAAAATTAGTTAAAAAAATAGTTTGTTTTTTATGAAAAAAATATTGAATTAGAACCATCAGTCCTCATCAATAGGAGCATGGGTATGCACAAGAATATATTTTAAAATTTAAATCAAAAGTGTCATTCTATTTTTCTAATATGATTTAGAGATGTAAAAAAAAAGTTGAATAATTTCGAAGTCCAAAAAAAAAATTAGTTAAAAAAAGGTTTTTTTTTCATGAAAAAATATTGAATTAGAACCATCAGTCCTCATCAATAGGAGTATGGGTATGCACAAGAATATATTTTAAAATTTAAATCAAAAGGGTCATTCTATTTTTCTGATATCATTTGGAGAATTAAAAAAAAGTTGAATAATCTCGAAGTCCAAAGAAATTTAGTTAAAAAAAAATAGTTTTTTTGTATGAAAAAAAATATTGAATTAGAACCATCAGTCCTCATCAATAGGAGTATGGGTATGCACAAGAATATATTTTAAAATTTAAATCAAAAGTTTCATTCTATTTTCCTGATATGATTTAGAGATGTAAAAAAAAGTTGAATAATTTTGAAGCCCAAAAATAAAAATTGTTATAAAAAATAGTTTGCTTTTTATGATAAAAATATTGTATTAGAACCATCAGTCCTCATCAATAAGAGTATGGGTATGCATAAGAATATATTTTAAAATTTAAATCAAAAGGGTCATTCTATTTTTCTGATATGATTTGGAGATGTAACAAAAAGTTATAAAAAAATCTTAGAAAAAAAATCAAAAAAATGGGTGGGGAGGGGGGGGGGGTAAAAAGTTGGAGGGGAGGGGGCCCCCTTTCGAGTTTGGGGATAGGGGACCTTTGGGGGTTGAGGTTTCTGGTGGTTAGGGTCGTTGGTGCTTATGATCCTTGACGGTTCGTACTCACATACACCTTACTACTTGAATTGCAAGGATTTCTAAGGTTTGTTCTGAATTTCATTATTAGAATTCTTTTCTTGCCATCTACATCACTCTTAGTATCAACTTTTTAGTATACTATAACGTTAGACCATATTTTAAATTGACAACACTGTTCAAACACCACTTGTGTATTATACAGACCACATCAGAGAGGTAAAGCTAGGTCAACTCACAATGTCATTCTATCATCGTTAGCAAGTTTCATAGATTGATGTTGTTTCAAATTTATAACAAATTACCTGCGTTAACAAGCCCTTCGGGGTTACCTTAACTGCTAATCAGTTTAACCATTTTCCCCATCTTCATATGATCCAATTCGCAAATGTTATCTAGCTCTGTTTTTTTCCCTATTATTCAAATAAGATCGTTCATACAGTTCAATTCGCGAATGTTATATCCTTTTTTCAAATAGGTTTAGCTTTTAACGGCATATGTCAATCAATCAATTCTGAGTTTAGCCTACTATTCTTTAATTAGTAACTTCCTTAATTATATAACTCAATGAATATCCATAGATACCCAAAATTAATACAAAACTTAAATTTCTTTTCAAGAAAATATTTTGAATACGATTTGGCTTTTTTTTCAAATAGAGTTAGCTTTTTACAGCATATATCAATCAATCAATCAATCAATTCTGGGTTTAGCCTACTATTCCTTAATTAGCAACTTCCTTAATTATATAACTCAATGAAGATCCATAGATACCCAAAATTAATACAAAACTTAAATTTCTTTCCAAGAAAATATTTTGAATACGATTTGGCTGTATCCAATTCGCAAATGTTATCTAGCTCTGTTCTTTTTCCCTATTATTCAAATAAGATCGTTCATACAGTTCAATTCGCGAATGTTATATCCTTTTTTTACAAATAGAGTTAGCTTTTAACAGCATATGTCAATCAATCAATCAATCAATTCCTGGTTTAGCCTACTATTCTTTAATTAGCAACTTCCTTAATTATATAACTCAATGAATATCCATAGATACCCAAAATTAATACAAAACTTAAATTTCTTTCCAAGAAAATATTTGAATACGATTTGGCTGTATTCAATTCGCAAATGTTATCTAGCTCTGTTTTTTCCCTATTATTCAAATAAGATCGTTCATACAGTTCAATTCGCGAATGTTATATCCTTTTTTGCAAATAGATTTAGCTTTTAACGGCATATGTCAATCAATAAATTCTGAGTTTAGCCTACTATTCTTTAATTAGCAACTTCCTTAATTACATAACTCAATGAATATCCATAGATACCCAAAATTAATACAAAACTTAAATTTCTTTCCAAGAAAATATTTTGAATACGATTTGGCTTTTTTTCAAATAGAGTTAGCTTTTTACAGCATATGTCAATCAATCAATCAATCAATTCTAGGTTTAGCCTACTATTCTTTAATTAGCAACTTCCTTAATTATATAACTCAATGAATATCCATAGATACCCAAAATTAATACAAAACTTAAATTTCTTTCCAAGAAAATATTTTGAATACGATTTGGCTGTATCCAATTCGCAAATGTTATCTAGCTCTGTTTTTTTCCCTATTATTCAAATAAGATCGTTCATACAGTTAAATTCGCGAATGTTATATCCTTTTTTTGCAAATAGGTTTAGTTTTTAACGGCATATGTCAATCAATCAATTCTGAGTTTAGCCTACTTTTCTTTAATTAGTAACTTCCTTAATTATATAACTCAATGAATATCCATAGATACCCAAAATTAATACAAAACTTATATTTCTTTTCAAGAAATATTTTGAATACGATTTGGCTTTTTTTCAAATAGAGTTAGCTTTTTACAGCATATGTCAATCAATCAATCAATCAATTCTGGGTTTAGCCTACTATTCTTTAATTAGCAACTTCCTTAATTATATAACTCAATGAATATCCATAGATACCCAAAATTAATACAAAACTTAAATTTCTTTCCAAGAAAATATTTTGAATACGATTTGGCTGTATCCAATTCGCAAATGTTATCTAGCTCTGTTTTTTCCCTATTATTCAAATAAGATCGTTCATACAGTTCAATTCGCGATTGTTATATCCTTTTTTTGCAAATAGAGTTAGCTTTTAACAGCATATGTCAATAAATCAATCAATCAATCCTGGTTTAGCCTACTATTCTTTAATTAGCAACTTCCTTAATAATGTAACTCAATGAATATCCATAGATACCCCAAATTAATACAAAACTTAAATTTCTTTCCAAGAAAATATTTTGAATACGATTTGGCTGTATTCAAGTCGCAAATGTTATCTAGCTCTGTTTTTTCCCTATTATTCAAATAAGATCTTTCTTACAGTTCAATTCGCGAGTGTTATATCCTTTTTTGCAAATAGATTTAGCTTTTAACGGCATATGTCAATCAATCAATTCTGAGTTTAGCCTACTATTCTTTAATTAGCAACTTCCTTAATTATATAACTCAATGAATATCCATAGATACCCAAAATTAATACAAAATTTAAATTTCTTTCCAAGAAAATATTTATAATACGATTTGGCTGTATCCAATTCGCAAATGTTATCGAGCTCTGTTTTTCCCTATTATTCAAATAAGATCGTTCGTACAGTTCAATTGGCGAATGTTATATCCTTTTTTTGCAAATAGAGTTAGCTTTTAACAGCATATGTCAATCAATCAATCAATCAATTCCTGGTTTAGCCTACTATTCTTCAATTAGCAACTTCCTTACCTATGTAACTCAATGAATATCCATAGATTCCCAAAATTAATACAAAACTTAAATTTATTTCCAAGAAAATATTTTGAATACGATTTGGCTGTATCCAATTCGCAAATGTTATCTAGCTCTGTTTTTTCCCTATTATTCAAATAAGATCGTTCATACAGTTCAATTCACGAATGTTATATCCTTTTTTTGCAAATAGAGTTAGCTTTTAACAGCATATGTTAATCAATCAATCAATCAATTCCTGGTTTAGCCTACTTTTCTTTAATTAGCAACTTCCTTAATTATGTAACTCAATGAATATCCATAGATACCCAGAATTCATACAAAACTTAAATTTCTTTCCAAGAAAATATTTTGAATACGATTTGGCTGTATTCAATTCGCAAATGTTATCTAGCTCTGTTTTTTCCCTATTATTCAAATAAGATCGTTCATACAGTTCAATTCGCGAATGTTATATCCTTTTTGCAAACAGATTTAGCTTTTAACGGCATATGTCAATCAATCAATTCTGAGTTTAGCCTACTATTCTTTAATTAGCAACTTCCTTAATTATATAACTCAATGAATATCCATATATACCCAAAATTAATACAAAACTTAAATTTCTTTCCAAGAAAATATTTATAATACGATTTGGCTGTATCCAATTCGCAGTTGTTATCGAGCTCTGTTTTTTCCCTATTATTCAAATAAGATCGTTCGTACAGTTCAATTGGCGAATGTTATATCCTTTTTATGCAAATAGAGTTAGCTTTTAACAGCATATGTCAATCAATCAATCAATTAATTCCTGGTTTAGCCTACTATTCTTTAATTAGCAACTTCCTTAATTATGTAACAAAATGAATATCCATAGATACCCAAAATTAATACAAAACTTAAATTTCTTTCCAAGAAAATATTTTGAATACGATTTGGCTGTATTCAATTCGCAAATGTTATCTAGCTTTGTTTTTTCCCTATTATTCAATAAGATCTTTCATACAGTTCAATTCGCGAATGTTATATCCTTTTTTTGCAATAGATTTAGCTTTTAACGGCATATGTCAATCAATCAATTCTGAGTTTAGCCTACTATTCTTTAATTAGCAACTTCCTTAATTATATAACTCAATGAATATCCATAGATACCCAAAATTAATACAAAATTTAAATTTCTTTCCAAGAAAATATTTATAATACGATTTGGCTGTATCCAATTCGCAAATGTTATCGAGCTCTGTTTTTCCCTATTATTCAAATAAGATCGTTCGTACAGTTCAATTGGCGAATGTTATATCCTTTTTTTGCAAATAGAGTTAGCTTTTAACAGCATATGTCAATCAATCAATCAATCAATTCCTGGTTTAGCCTACTATTCTTTAATTAGCAACTTCCTTAATTATATAACTCAATGAATATCCATAGATACTCAAAATTAATACAAAACTTAAATTTCTTTCCAAGAAAATATTTTGAATACGATTTGGCTGTATCCAATTCGCAAATGTTATCTAGCTCTGTTTTTCCCTATTATTCAAATAAGATCGTTCATACAGTTCCATTCGCGAATGTTATATCCTTTTTTGCAAATAGATTTAGCTCTTACGCAAAATCTTTTAACAGCATATGTCAATCAATCAATTCTGAGTTTAGCCTACTATTCTTTAATTAGCAACTTCTTCAATTATATAACTCAATGAATATCCATAGATACCCAAAATTATTAAAAAACTTAAATTTCTTTCCAAGAAAATATTTTGAATACGATTTGGCTGTAAAAACTGTTATGATGCTTCAAGATAAAAGAAAAAAACCACGTTATGATGAACGAAGTTGCTAAAGACGTGTTTTTGATCACTTTGCTTCGAAAGGTACCAAGAGAACATAGGTGTGAGAGGATACTCACTCTCTTTGAAAAGGTGTAGAGGTCCCAGCAAATAGCATGGTAATTCCTATACGTCCCAGCAAAATGGTACTTAGTACTCTACTATCTCAAAATTTTGATTGCATGTTTTTGGAGAAATGGTGGGCGTTAGAGGGAGGTTAGATGCCCTCCAATCACTTTCAACTATTATAAAGGGAACTAGCTCTTTCAATTTCAGATCGAATGTGCCTTTTTTAAGTTTTTACTGCAACGCTTTCTATAAAAACCGTATATACCCACAGGGCATAACTTACAACCCTTGCCCTGAGGGATGCGGGGGGTTTGTCCTCCTCAAAGACATAATTTCCAGAACTTTTAAGTACGTTGAACAAAATGGCTATCTCAAAAATTCTGATTGGATATGTTTGGGGAAATGGTGGGCGTAAGAGGGAGGTAATTACCCTCCAATAAATCTCGACAATGAAAAAGAGCACTAGCCTTTTCAATTTCTCATTGATTGAGCCCTTTTTGTAGTTTCTACGACAATGGTATCTATAAAAACCTTACTGCCCCCAGAACACAACTTACAGCCCTTGCCCCGAGGGGTGTGGGGGGGGGGGTTGTCATCCTCAAAGACATAATTTCCAGAACTTTCAACAACGTTGAACAAAATGGTTATCTCAAAATTTTGATTGGATGTGTTTTGGAAAATGGTGCGTGTGAGAGGGGGGTTAGTTGCTCTCCAATCACTTCCGACTATTAAAAAGGGCACTAGCCCTTTCAATTTCAAATCAAATGAGCCCTTTTTGAAGTTTTTACGACAAAACTTTCTATAAAAACCTTATATGCCCCCAGGGCGTAACTTACAACCCTTGCCATGAGGGCTCTAAGGGGATTATCATCCTTAAAGACCTAATCTCTAGAACTTTCAACTACGCTGAAAAAAAAATAATATTTAAAAAATTTTGATTGCATGAGTTTGGGGAAATGGTGGGTGCCAGAGGGGGGTTAGTTGCTATCCAATCACTTTCAACTATTAAAAAGGGCACCAGCTCTATCAATTTCAGATCGAATGAGCCATTTTTAAGTTTTTACGACAACGCTTTCTATAATTATTAATATAAGTTCAGTAGTATGTAGCCCAAATTAAGTAGTATGTAGTTCAGTAGTATGTAGCAACATAAAACTTAAAACGAACAGAAACTATTCCGTACATGGAAGGGGCTGTCCTCTCCTCAACGCCTCGCTTTTTACGCTAAAGTTTTTAAGATAAAAAAATAAAGTTGTGTGACAGAATCAAACTTTAGCGTAAAGAGCGAGGAGTTGAGGAGGGGACAGCCCCTCCTCAAATGTTGAGGAGGGAGAATCTCCACATATACATAATAATTTCTGTTTGTTTTAAGTTTTAATAATGTTTCTTACTTTCAATTGAAGAATGTTTTTTCATTTAATTTCTGATGGTTTTTTAAATAATGCCAGGAAATCTTGCTCCACCTCCACAGAAAGATCCCTCCTCCCTACAGAAATATTCTCTAGATAATTCAATCTTGGTGATATTTTACCCCACACAATTACATTTAACATAAAAGTGAAAGTGACAAAAATGTATGAAAGTAACATAAGCGTAAAAGTGAGTCGGCAAAATGAAAGCAAGACACTTAAAATGAATTTCGTATTTGAATTCTGGCGAATTCCCCCAGTGTAAAATTTCCCGTGAAAAGTGTCCTCCCGGGAAATATAGTTTCTGTTCGTTTTAAGTTCTAATGTTGCTTCTTACTTTTAGTTGAAAAAACTTTTTTTAATTTAATTTTTTGATCGTTTTTTAAATAATGCTGGGAAATCCGGTGCCCCTTCATAGAAATGTCCCTTACCCCAAGGAAAGGTCCTCCATTGAAAGGTTCTCCCGAGTAACCTCCTCCTTCAGCCCTCCTCCCACCAGAAAAAAATCCTTCCTGAAAATGTCTATGTACTTCCCAATAACCAATACTATATATAAACAATGGGCAAAGTTCATAACTTGCAGCCCTTCCCCTGGGAACTGTGGGAGATTAAGTCGTCCTAAAAAGACATATTTATTAGATTTTTGACTATGCTGAACAAAATGACTATCTCAAAATTTTAATTGGGTGACTTCAGGAAAAAATATGTGTGCTAGAGGGCCAAGTTGCCCTCCAATTTTTTGGTCACTTAAAAAGGGCACTAGAACTTTTAGTTTCCGTTCAAACGAGCCCTCTCATGATATTCTAGGACTGCTTGATCGACACAATCACCCCTGGGAAAAAAAAAATAAACGCACATCCGTGATCTTTCTTCTGAAAAAAAACAACAAAATTCCACATTTTTGCAGACAGGATCTTGAAACTTCTACAGTAGAGTTCTTTGATACGCTGAATCCGATGGTGTGATTTTCATTAAAGTTCTATGACTTTTAGGGTTTTTTTTTTTTTTTTTCCCTTTTTTTTGAAAATAAGGCAAATTTTCTCAGACACATAACTTTGGAAGGTAAGACTAAACTTAAGTACTGTTTAATAAACCCTTGATGTGATCGGCACCCACAAACAATTTTCAAGCTAGGTCTCTCTCTCTCTCTCTCTCTCTCTCTCTCTCTCTCTCTCTCTCTCTCTCTCTCTATCTATCTGTCTATCTATCTATCTATCTATCTAATTCCCCACCTCTCGATTTGTCAAAAAGTAAATTTCTTTATACATGTGAAATCTCTTCTACGCGCCTATGGGATTCATGAATTTCTAATAACATTTATGGATGTTTCAACAAAAGTATCGACCAAATAGAAAAGTCCCCCCTTGGTCTCACTGGATAAGAGCATGCTCGTCAAGCCAAGATTCTTATCCTCTTACGGAAAAGGGAAGGAGAACAGTCTGTTAAAGAAGCTGTGAGAAAATGCCTGATAAAGGATAATGGTAAGCTTTTGAAGCAGTGCTGCACCGTCCAAAGTAAATAAGCAGTAACTTCTTCACAAGAAATTAAATAGAAAAAACAAGTTTTTATAACTGAAAGTAAGGAACGACGTTAAAACTTAAAACGAACAGAAATTATTCTGTTGAGGAGGGAAGGCTGTCCCATCCTCAACGCCTCACTCTTTACGCTAATGTTTTTATTGTTTAAAAATAAGAGTTGTGAGAAAGTCGAAACTTTAGCGTAAAGAGCGAGGCGTTGAGGAGGGACAGCTCCTTTCATATACGGAATAATTTCTGTTCGTTTTAAGTTTTAACGTCGTTCCTTACTTTCAGTTAAAAAAAAACTTGTTTTTTTTATTTAATTTTTGAATGTTTTTTGAATTAATGCAGGTTTTGATTTTGGCTCACCGTACATGAACAATTAAAACAAAATTTGCATATTAATTTTACTTTTATTTGGTTAAATGGCTTTCTGGAAACTTGTTTAATCTTATTTACGAACGTTTTTATTAGTAATAAATATACGTAACTTACGAATTAACTTACGTAACGAACTTCTATATTCATATATTTTCAATACGTATATTAGGGGGCTCGCCCCCTAGTCAATACCTTGCTCTTTAAGCTAAAGTTTGAATTTTGTTCCAATTCTTTAAAATGACTCCTTAATCACAAAGGCCGTTATTTAGAATAAATAGCTCTTATGAAAGTACTAAAAAATCTCTGGCTTCAATAGCGAGGTATTGACTAGAGGGTGAACCCAATCATACACGTAATATTTTCTGTTCGTTTTAAGTTTTGATGTTATTCCTTATTTTCAGTTGTAAAACTTGTTTTTTTTTATATTTAATTTCTTATCTTTTTTTTAAATAATGCTGGGAAATCCAGCGCCCACTTCATAGCAATGTCCATTCCCCATGAAAACTTCCTTCATGGAGGGATCTTCCCAAATAACCCCCGACCCACCCACCCTCCTACTACCAGAAAAAAAAAATCCCCCTGAAAACGTCTGTATACTTCCTAATAACCAATACTATATGTTAACATTGGGTAGAGTTCATAACTTTCAGCCCTCCCCCCGGGGACTTCGGGGGATTAAATCATCCTAAAGGACATACTTGTCATATTTCAACCATGCTGAACGAAATGGCTATCTCAAAATTTTGATCAGGTGACTTTGGGAAAAAAATGAGCGTGGGAGGGGGCCTTGTTGCCCTCCATTTTTTGGTCACTTAAAAAGGGCACTACAACTTTTAATTTCCGTTCCAATGAGTCCTCCCACGATATTCTAGGACCACTGGGTCGATACGATTACCCTGGGGGAAAAAAAAATAAAAAACAAATAAACACGCATCCGTGATCTTTCTTCTGGCAAAAAATGCAAAATTCCACATTTTTGTATATAGGAGCTTGAAACCTCTACATTAGGGTTCTCTGGTACGCTGAATATGATGGTGTGATTTTCATTAAGAGTTTATAAACTTTTAGGGGGTCTTTCCCCTTTTTTTCGAAAATCAGCCAAATTTTCTCAGGCGCGTAACTTTTGAAGGGTAGGACTAAACTTGATGAAAATTATATATTTGAATTCAGCAGTGAAATCTGATTCTTTTGATGTATCTATTGGTATCAAAAACCCGTTTTCTAGAGTTTCGGTTACCATTGAGCTGGGTCGCTCCTTACTTACAGTTACTGCATGTTAAGTGCGAGTATGAGCCAAATTCAAATAATAAGAATCGTTTTATTGGTTTTTAGAAGATGGATTTTTGAATTTTCCCATTGAATTGCTTTCTACCAAACAGCATATAAACTAAAATTTTTTGCTCTTCCTTTTAAGATTTAGGCAAATTTGATCGTAGAGTAGTGTTTTATTGTCAGGCTCATTTATTTTTTGAATCTCAGTATAGCAAGAAAATGTATGCCGCGGCCGCCCGGTTATACCTGACAAAGTGTAAAACTCATCACTAGTTCTGTAATTTTGCTGCAAAAAGTGACATATGAACTATATGAGACTTAATGTATCTTACTCCTTTGGCTAAATTAAGTATAAAATATTGGGTGTATACTTACACGAATGCTTAAAACTATACTTTTGCCTTAATTTTCTTTGCAAAATAATATCCCAAATAGAGTTAGCTAGGTTTTGCTTGTGCTATAAGCTTATAATGAGTAGCTTTAAAATGAATACATTTTGCATATTCAGAATCAGAGTGAACTAAACAATGTTCGTAAAACAATTCGTTAACCAATAATACTTTACATGACAAAAAACAATATTTGTAATGATTTGCTTCAAGAATGATATTCATTTCTGAAATACTGTACCCATCGAATAAAACAGTTCGTAGTAACGAACTGTGAGTAAGAAGCGACCCGGCTCAATTGTAACCGAAACTCTAAAAAGCGAAATTTTGAAACCAATAGATACACCAAAAGAATTGTACTTTTATGCTGATTTTGAATAAACAAGTTACATCTAGTTTCGTCTTACCCATCAAAAGTTACAAGCCTGATAAAATTTGCCCTATTTTCGAAAAAAAGGGGAAACACCCCTTTAAAGTCATAGAACTTAAATGAAAATCACACCATCAGATTCAGCATATCACACAACCATACTGTAGAGACTTAAAGCTCCTATCTACATCCTATCTGTGTTTTTTGTTTTTTGTTGTTTTTTTTCCAGGGGTGATCGTACCGAGCCAGTGGTCCTAGAATGCCGTGAGAAGGCTCATTCGAACGGAAATTATAAGTTCTTGTGCGCTTTTGAGTGACCAAAAATTGGAGGGCAACTAGGCCCACTACCACGTTTATTTTTTCCCAAAGTCACCGGATCAATTTTGAGATAGCCTTTATTGTTCGGTACAGCAAAAAATCTAATAACTATGCCTTTGGGGTCGACTTAATCCCCCACTGTCCCCGGAGAAAGAGCTGCAAGTTATAAGCTTTACCCATAGTTTGCATATAGTATTGGGAAGTATACAGACTTTTTCAGGGGGATATTTTCTGTTCGGGGGAGGGAGTTACGTGGAAGGATCTCTATGGAGGAATTTTTTCATGGGGAGAAGAGAATTCCCATGAAGGCGGCGCTGAATTTCCCAGCATTATTAAAAATAAAACAATAAGAACTTAGACAAAAAAAAAAAACAAATTTTTCAACTAAGAGTAAGGAGTAGCATTAAAACTTAAAACGAACAGAAAAGATTACGTATATAAGGGGGAGGGCTGCCTCACCCCAATAGCTCGCTCTTACGCTAAAGTTTGTTTTTAACTTTTAAAAGAGATTATTCTAATTAAACAGCCTTTGTGATTCAGGTGTCCTTGTCAGCAAAAAACATTATTGTCAAAAAAATAGTATTAATTTGTTTAAAAAATATTATTAGTTAAAAAAAATAAGCAAATTTGGTTTTAATTATTCATGTATGGTGAGCCAAATTCAAAACCTGCATTAATACAAAAGTTCAGAAAGTTTAAAAAAAAAGTTTTTTTAACTGAAAGTAAGGAGCAACATTAAAACTTAAAACGAACAGAAATTATTCCGTATATGAAAGGGGCTCTCCTCTCCTCAACGCCTCGCTCTTTACGCTAAAGCTTTTTATTATTTTGAAAAGTATAGTTGTGAAAAAGAGTCAAACTTTAGCGTAAAGAGGGAGGCGTTGACGAGGGGGCAGCCCCTTTCATATACGGAAATAATTTATTTTCGTTAAGTTTTAATGTCCCTCCTTACTCTCAGTCACAGTTTATAGAATTAGCAGTATGATCATTCCCTATCTCACCCATTATAAAAACCCGGACCGAGGTGCAAGTGCTCCGAAGAACGTAAAAAAAACATAAGCGGCATTAGATCTTTTCACGGGTAGACAAATCAGAATTCTCTTGAACGCGAAACTTGGCTTCAACGTTGGAACACTAATTTTGAAGAAACTAATTTTAAAATTTATTTATTCCAATACATACATGAAAATCGGTAATTAGTAGTGCAATGTTATTATTAGATGTTTTAGGAATTAAAAATAGGTTTCGAAGTCTCAAGTTGGTTTCAAAGGCATTTTGAGAAAGTTTCTGCCAAAATACGTGTTCCAGGGTAATGGGACCGCTGATGGCAGATCAAATGAGAGGAGCTATATATATATATATATATATATATATATATATATATATATATATATATATATATATATATATATATATATATATATATATATATATATATATATATATATATATATATATATATATATATATATATATATATATATATATATATATATATATATATATATATATATATATATATATATATATATATATATATATATATATATATATATATATATATATATATATATATATATATATATATATATATATATATATATATATATATATATATATATATATATATATATATATATATATATATATATATATATATATATATATATATATATATATATATATATATATATATATATATATATATAAACTGTACATGTATATAAAACTGGATATATATATATAAACTGGAAGAATATTCTATAATAGGAGCTTTTCTAGCGTAAAGCTCCGTAAAAATTTTGGATCTGCCACTAAAATGTGTGATGTCCTTCAATTTTCTGAAAATTCCCTAAGAATTTTACGAAAAACACTTCTTAACAGACGTTTGGTATTTTCTTGGATAGGGCTATTGTGTCAACTTTTACCACAGCAACCAATAATTAGAACCCAAGTCCTAAAATTGGTCTCAATCAGGAACCCTTATCGCTATCTAAATTCACAAAGTGCAAAGATTTTCAAACAGAGGTGTTTATTGTTTAAAGTTCAGGAAAGGTCTGCCCATTTCATACGAAAACATTGATTGCAAACGAAAGTAGTCTTATCTAGAAAATAAATATGGTAGAAAATAAACATCACGACGTGAAAAAAAAAATGATAAACCATCCAGAGGCGGATCCAGGGGGGGCGAGGGGTGCCCCCCTATAGTAGTCTAAAGTAGCGTAATTTACCTAATTAACGCAAGTTTGCATTAATTAAACTTGCTCCTAACGTAAGTTTATCGGATCAACCTATTTTGCGATCCCCCCAAAAAAAATCCTGGATCCGCCCCTGAAACCATCACACCTATTCCACCAGTTATTAGAAGAAGAAAAAATTCCTTATTTTCACAAATTTCATCAACCCCCCGCCCCCTTTTTTTATAAAATCCTACATAGGCCAATCAGTTGAGTCCACTGTTTGTAAATAATAGATTAAGTCATAATTTGTATATAAATTAAGTCATACCTGTGAGATGGGACACTTGCAAACCACTTGGTTGGCTCACCAAGTTTTTCACTGCTTTCACAATTATGAATGATACAATTTCGAACCATTTCTCACTGATTGACGAATACAGACTAGCCCTTTAAACTATGAATAAGTGGGAGGAGTTTTTTTGTTCGCACCGAAAATGAAGACCAGAAATGATCTGCGATAAACTTACTGAATAATTTTATAAACTGTGCTCTCAGTTGAAAAAGCTTGTTGTTTTTATTTAATATAAATTAGGAGAGTGGGAATGCGTATGGAATGTATACATTAGATTGAAAACATTTTCCGTGTTGAGCCTCTTCAAGGGGTCCAAACAAATTAAAATCTGCTGGGCAAGGCAGGGGTGATTTGGAAGGAGATCCCGCTCAAGTTTTTGAGCTGTTTCTTGATTCAGCGGTGTCCCATTTGGGCACGCCTTGTCATGAAGAAAAATCACACCGTTAGTCAAGCGTCAAGAACGTTTGATAAAATGGCAGGTCTTAAGTCAGGCTTAAAACATTCTGGAAATCACAGGGGAACTATCCAATCATAATTATTATAACTATCTTTAAGATTAGTGAGCAGCCCACAAGCATTATTATAGTGATATGCTCACAAAAAAAGTAAGCAATGCCATTCGTGCGAAACGTCGTAAACTCTTAACTACAGGTGTGACTTTTCTTTACGACGATGCACGCCCACATGCGGCACTACTAAATCATGAAACAGATCAAAACAGATCCAAATTGCCCCTACAGCCAGACCTTTCCCATCAGAGTTTGATTTGTTTTTGACCCCCTTAAAGAGGGCATGCGCAGAAACATTGTCGACGTTATGAAAAAGATTAAAATCAGATGTAAAATTCGCTTCGAGATCAAACCAAAGAATTGGACACCAGAGGTATTCGCAAATTAGAACAAAGGCAGGATAAGTGTCTAAATGCTTGGTGACTGTGTTGACAAGTAGCTAAAGTTTTAACTTGATTAGTTAAATTTTTTTTAGTTATAGCGATTTGTAACGTTACTTATTGAACGGCCCTCGTAAATAGGACAAAGTATGCGGTATGTGACCTTATGATTGCGGGGATGATAGATTATTAGGATAATTATGCTTTATTTCGAAAAGCAGATCTTCTTCTTGAAGTATTCCCGTACAAAGTTCAATTTTGATTTAAAGAGTTAGGCCTTGGGGGTAGTAAGCCCTCTTCATTTTTAGAGGATCTTTGGCCATGCTACTAAAAACGGAAAAAAATTATAAAGAAGGCTTTTTCAGATAAAAGTAAAGCGTGACATTACTACTCAAATTGAAAAGAAACTGTTCTGTGTATGATTTGTGATGTCCTTCTTCATTTCCTTCTTTTTTACGCTAAAGTCTGACTTTGTCTCCTAAATCCTTCGGGATCGACTATTAAAACACTTGGGTCGTTGAACCTGAATAAGAAATTTTTAAAGCACTAGAAAAATTTACCAAAGAAGAGAAAAATAATAAATTACGCAGACGAGAAGATTATTGGATCCATGCTCTGGGTACCGTGTATCCTTTTGGACTAAATGATCGAGTTGCGAAATACGGAGACATGTCCAATGTAGTTGCTAACTGTATTAATGGGTTAACTGAGCACCCTTCTTTTAATTGCCCCACTAAACGTAAAAAACCGATCAAGAGGACATTGGAAAAATAATAAAAAGAATTATTTAGATTTAAATGCATTTTTAATCGATTTAGGTCACATATTTGAGACTAATGGAATGGCTAGTTCAATAAAATCTTTAAATAAGTTATCAAGGAATAATTTAATAAAAGTATTCTGGATTGCAAAAAATAATACAACATGTAACTCAAAAAACTAAATTAATTTATGATGCAGTTTGCATTTTGGCTAAATCAAAATTTATTTCAAAATATGATAAATCTGATAAAACTGTTAATAAGGATAATAGATTATATTTGTCTGCTAATTTTAGTTCTAAACAAATAGAAGATATTAACTTACCCAGAATCTTAAACCAGCGGAGAGTGAAGAATGCCCTTCCATGTAATTTGGTGTATAAAGATAGTCCAATTTTAACATATAAATTTTCAAAAACGATTGGTCAAATGATTTTTAACTATAATTCAATACTTAAAAACTTGACAGGGAGAGTAATTGGAAACCGGTTTGTAATTGCGAGCAATTTTTACCGTATGTGGATCAAACTTATGAGCATGTTGTAACGGGGGATTTGTCCATTATAAAGCATCTTGATCTTCTAAATATAATGAAAATGGGGGCTAAATTCCGTGTTTCTTACCGCATAAAGCCAGCAGATATTCTTAGGGGATTAAAGAATGATTTAAATTTATTTATTGATAAATGGTGCAAGAAGGAGAAAATTACTAAAGACAGATTTCAGAATTATTTGATTTTGACTAGTGTACGAAATAGCATGTATAGTATTAATCCAACAAATTCTGAGAAAAATTCAATATTTATAATAGTGGATCGTATATATGGAATTTGCTTACTGCCATAGGAATTACCATGCTATTTGCTTACTGCCATAGGACCATACTATTTGCTTGATGCTCTGCACCTTTTCAAAGAGAGTGAGTAGCCCTAGAAATCACTGTGTTATTTGCTGACCGCTCTACACCTTTTCAAAGAGAGTGAGTAGCCCTAGAAATCACTGTGCTATTTGCTGACCACTCTGCACCTTTTCAAAGACAGTGAGTATCCTCTCACACCTGTACTTCCTTGGCACCTTTCCAGAGCATGTACTTATGGATTTGCTTGGTTTATGTTCCTTCCTGTGCTATTCGGTTACTTTACGTTCCTGGCACCTTTCCAAGCAAAATGATAATAAAAAAAACACGTTTTTAACAACATCGTTCATCATGATAGTGTATCAAACCTACGGCTGAGGCAGTGCAGTTTGACGTGCACATTGCAAAAAGCGAGCAAACCTATAAAGTGGTCAAACACGTTTTGAAACTATAGTCGAGATTGTATAACACAACCAGACTGGTTTTTGAGGCAATTTAGGACTTTTCTTCTCATGAGAAAGATAGTGTTCAAGGATGATTTACTCCTCTCTCTCTCTATCCCGCTCAATTTGTTGTTGTTGGTAGCTCAGTTTCATTGTGGCAGTGAGAGTGTCAACGCATGAAAAAATGTTCCATACATGTCCGCTATGCATGTACACACTGGTCATCATGTGAGAATTGTACAATGATTGATGAGTATGATGAAAAGTGCAGATTATGCAACCCGTGTAAATTGCATAGAGGATATGCTGCACAAATTAAAGATTGTAATTCCTGTCTTGAAGAGGTGTGTGTGACTCTCATCCTAGAGGGCACCTATGCTCGAATTGCCACTATGATAAATGTAATCAGTGGGAGAATACATATCCTGGTATGATTGGAAAGAATCCTAAACGTGATTTTTGTTTATTGCTAAGAGATTAGTATCGTCGTGGTTTTAGATTGTTTTGGGAGGAGGAGCCGGGTCAGCGATTCAAGTGTTGGAACCACAAAAGAATTTGGTTTCTACGTCATCGTTGTGAAGACAATGGTTACTATGATTATAAGCCCACTGATTTTTATTTGGCTGTGACGGAATGTAATTCACCACTTAAGGACACTGTTTGTGACATTGTTTCAAATAAGCAAATTGAAACATGTGAATTCTATAAAATGAATGAGAATAGTATAATTGACTATACAAAGAGATATGACAAGAATGAAGTTACACTCTATTGTAGAAAATGCGACCCTGACATTGCAGCATATCAGGATCAGTATACTGTGAATTTAGATAATCTACCTACATTAGGTGTTATCGACAAATACCTATACCTAGTAGAAGATGAAATCTGAAGAGTAGAAAAAGTCATTTTTATCTTGCACATTATTTTTATTAATAAACAATTTCACATACATTTTTGGAACATTTTATTCGTAGGGCACTAAAATCAATATTAAACACGCTTGTAAGTATATTTTCCACTAGGAAGTCGTTCAATCGAGGTAAGTCAACATAGATGTCGAGAAACTGCTTGTAGGTATAGCCACGACATCTGAACATGAAAAAGAGTAGAGCATGAAAGCCGCATGTCTTAGTCGTTAAATCTTGTACTCTCTGTTGATTTTGAATAATAGTTTTCCCACTGCTTTCAATAAAGTTGCTGATGTATGGAGTGTAGAATTTATACGTTAGGCCAAGAGGATCAAAAAATTCAATATTCTTCGCTGTTTGACAGATGCATAGCCAATTGCCAGTCTTCAAAGTCGATGGACATGCTATTAACAATGATTAGGGTATTGTTAACACGTGGAATTTTTTCAATGAAGTCCGACGATATGCAATAGGACTTGTACTGGGACATGTATGGATCCATATTAAATACGTTGATTATTTGGTTTGTGTTCATGGTGCTAGGTCTTGTAGAACACTGCCGTCGTGTGTGATTTCCCAATAGGTTTCAATTGACTCAAAGATATTAGCGTGATACTCTCAGTCAAAGCTTCGGCAAATGTACACTCTAAACGTACATTCCCTGTTCGTACTATACTCATATCTTGAGTCCCCGAAAAGTCCAAAACAATTACACCATGATTTTTTGAAAACATTGAATCGGTTATTCCATTTTCAAATAGTTGGGAGTCATGATCTAGGGAATGCATGGTCAACTCATACAGAGTTCTATAGGATTTGTTGTCAAATGATAGAGTGTACAGTGGAATAACATTCACTTTTCACACAAGGCTAGATAGACCGAAAAAATTAAAATCATTGGGGGATTCAGTCCAGGATCCAACAGCACTACCACTCTTCACAAAGGCCAAAGCCAATTTTAATGGGATTTCTCCATTGATAAATGATGAACCGGTATAGCTACGAGAGCCGGTGGCAATGTGACGTTGATTGGTGATTGTATGGGGGACAAGAAGTTTAATGTTGTTGCCATTGGCTCTTAGCTTTTCCACTGCCAATGCAACAGAGCTCATAACCTGTTGTTTTCGGACGTGGAGAATTGTCGATGTGATAATGACATTTGCATCGGGTGCTACAGGAAGTGTTTTTCTCAAAATGAAATTCGATGGGGCCAGTTGCAACTTTATTTCAATCTCGACATTGGGGGGTAACCATTGGGATATATTGAATATCTCATGATTTAATTTTCCAACTAGATGATACTCCTGGGTCACTGCAGTAGTCAACTCACCGTCAGTATCAACACCTGATCGATATTCATAGCCCAGTGTTTGTCCTCTCAACTCCTTATAAGCCTTTGGTGTCATCATCATAAATTGTATGTAGCTTGCATAGTTGGATAAATTATTACTAGTGCTCACCAATGTTCCATTAATAAATACATTAATTTATTTGAACAGATTATGTAGAAAACAGTTTTCGTAGGAGAGACCATCGGCAGCAGTTGGATTTGTATTATCTGACTTTTTCTTCACCTCAACATTTAAATCAATAAATTTTGATGACAAATCAATGAAGTGGTCTTCATTGGAAAATATTTGAAAGTGTATATTTTCCGAGAGGGGTTGCTGGGGATGAAATTGTTCATAGTAGCCATACTTGACACTGACATCTACATTTTCAGCATTGAATAGATTCAATGAGGAACTGATTTATGGATGCGACTCCTTGTGAGGGAGATAAGTCATCTTAAGAGAAGAAATACTTCTTTGATCTAACAATCTTTTTCTTTTTATTCTTCGTATTGTCTTCGCTGTTTTTATTTCTCAAAGTCCTTGTTGATGTCCTTCGCTTCCCGCCTGGGTAGAGACTGATGAGTGAATGACGCGCACGCATGCTTTTCAATCCATTCCCATTTTGCTGAGATTTTAATTGCTCACCAACGGCTCTTGCTGAAGATCTAATATTTTCCTTAACACTCTCGTTGAAATTCTTACCCGACCCCCAGTCCTGTAGTGTTGAGGCAGCAAAAATTTGATGCAGCAGGTACAAGATATTTCCTGGCAAGGGTAGTGTAGAACGAAATAGCCTAGCAAACCAGCTACCAAGACCATAGCCAGACATTGTAGTACGCCCCTTGTAGTAGTCCAATCCATTGCCTATTTGACGTGGACTCAGAGCACCAACATACCAATCGATATCGGGACAGACAAATGGAATTCTTCTATTGTTCATTTTAGGTGGTGCCGGTGACAATAGGTAGAAAATGACATGTAATCACTGCTAACCCTTTTGTTATTGCTAGAGGATCACCCAATTCACTTCTTAGTGTTAACTGACAGAGTTCCAAATACGAAGTGTTTACAGGAACATACTGAAGATGCTTTATATTATAGTGATGAACAAGTTCATGGGTTGTTTTTCGTTCAAGAACACGTAGGAGCGGGACATTTGAATTACCAACTCTTGATGTTTCCACAAAAGATGCATAGAGAAATATGCAAGAGTCCGAGGCGAAACCAGGTGGATAATCAGCAAAAATAACTTGATCCATCCCGTAAACAGTGCCAGCGTTTTCCCCATTGATCATATTCTGTTTAAATCCAAGAACGTCTCTCAGATTATCATTGAGAATAATCATTTCAGTGTCAACAGGTGAGGTAATGTAAATCCTATCGTGTTCCATTGAATAATTAAAATAGAATGTACCATTCCTACGATATGAGATTTTTCTATTGATTGTACGACACAAATCTGTCATATTATCATATTCAATATATCTCAATTTGACATGTGGATATTCGCTAGATTTAAGTGCTTCCACCCATTCATAGTCGACAAAGAGTGACCAAATCAAATGGTATAACTTTTATGTCATACGCACGATCCTTTCTCAGGATGTCATAGGTATTTTTGACAATACAGTCAACAAGAGCCACTTCATACTTTCCGTCATCGAATTTGATGGCCGGGGAGAGTTTCGTCCAAAAATCACTTGTTTTATTCAAGTCATTGTAGAGAGGACCGGAAACGTTGGACATAAAAGTTACATAAAAATCATTGGGCATTGTCAATATTTTCAACACTGATCCAAGAATCAAAATCAGAGTTGTATCCTAGCCACCGAAACAGTAACTGTTTCTTACCCCTGTGAGTACGAGTCTTTAATATCTTTTCAATTTGATAGATTTTACTATTATTTTTAACTTTTTGTAGTTCATAGTCATAAAAGCCGCCGAGAATCTCTTCATCTTTGGTATCGCGCAAACGATAAGTTATGGGTTTAGTGCCTAGGATTTTTGCCACTTTAAAAAGTTCTGTGGACCACAAATAATTACCCTTTTCAAAAACATTAGTTGTTTTATTAATTCGAACAGTACCACCAACATTAAATTTTTCTTCTTGACAATCGTTTCGTTGGAATATTGTTTAAGAAAGGTGTCAATTGTATCATGATCAGAATGATTAACTTCCATTGGAGTCGAATTGGAAATGATCGATGAGGTCGTTGATTATAAATCAACATGATTTTATCTAAATCATGAATAAAAGTCGATGTATTTTTCAATGTACAATATCTTGAAATTAAAAGTCGAATAGTTCTTATCAATCGTTCGGCAAATGCAGCCTTTATAGGACTATGACTGTGATAGAACAGTGTATTATATTTCGCTAGTACTTTTGCAACATGGGGATTAACAAATTCACTACCGCGATCCGTTTGAATTTTTTTTATACGAATCCTGTTTTAGAATACTTTCAACGGCCTGAGAAACTTCAACACCTCTCTTTGACCGCAATGGAATGGCATATACATAGCGACTAAAAGCACTGATTGCAAGTAGAATGTACTTGTACGGTGTATTGTGATCTCTTTGAATCTCATCTAGAGTTAGGAGATCCGCTAGCTTTATATGCAATGGGAAAAAGGCTTTATATTTTCGATAATAATTATTACGAAGTCTATGATTTCTATGCAGAGTGTTACTTGATTCATTTTTTTAGATAGTCTTGTACGCTTTTAGCGTGAACGCCAGTGACTTTTGAAAGAGTGGTGGGGGAACTTAAACTCCTCACTTCACCAATATTTTCATAAACAGGTTTCAGAACTTCAACCATTTTGAAAGTAAAACGTGTAGTGTAACGTCCGCTACCCTTTTGTATACTGGTGGTTGTTGGTGGTGGTGGTGACGTTGACTTGATACGTCTTCGCTTTTGTCTAGCTATCAGTGGTGTACTGCTCCTCCTTATTGTCAAGTTTCCACTAGGTGTGCTAGTTTTTTCCGAAATTGATTTAAAATCTTCTTTTTCTTCATGTTCATATTTTAATGGTGTTGTTGATGATGATGGTGCATGTTCATTTAATTTTTTTTAGAATTTTCCTATTGCTAATAAGGCTTTTGGGGAAATTTAATGTATTTAGAAAGTTGTATAGATGATCGTCAAATGATAATAGTCCTTTACGATTTGTAAACCATATCATAGATTAAATCAAGTAAATTATAGCTCTTGCCCTGAATTATAATCCCTTTCCCATTGCTTTCAACTTGAATATGATCTTGACCACTTTCCATGAGATATGATAGAAGTCGTTTACTTTTTTCACGATATGAGTGGGGCATAGATTTCAAATTTTCGACACAATTGAATCCAATTCCTCCTTCTTTAATTGTGTTCCAACAGCAGCAGAAGAATCCTGAGAATCCTTTTTTGTGATCAATATCACTGGTCTTCGCATGATAGGGCTTATGTTTGTCCACTCGGCGAAGTGCATCTTGAAGTAAAAGCAGTTTTTTATCATCCTCAATATTCTCGTTGTCAATTAATTTACTCAGATTGTCCTCAAAGTGTTCCACGGGTGAGAGAGTGAGTTCTATTGGAGTCAATTTATACGGTTTGGCCATTCTCTAGAGAAAACTGTTACAAGTCCTGCAATTATCGGTTGTAAAAGTGTAAAAAAGCTACCGCCCGCCTGAAGAAGACGTTCCCTTTTAAAATTCTTTCCTTTGTTTTTAGAAGCCAATGTACGTACAATGGAACGTTGTTGCTTTGCCTGTTGCTTAACTACTTCTGGCAGTTGAACATTACCCTCGGTCAAATTTAAACAAAGTTCAGATATTAGATTAATGAAATCATTGTCAACACCATGTTTGAGTATGGCTTTCCCAAGTGGGGGTTTTGAAGTGCTTAGAACTGAAAATAAATGTCTATTTTCATGTAGTTTCTTCAGTGTCATGATAGCAACTAATAGGTCTTTTTACTGTTCACGGGGAGATATACTGTAATTTCATTGTCAAAAATATCTGTGACTACACGCATTGCAAATCCTCGGGTGTATTTTGATTAAGATCCAATTGGATGTAGCCGTAGGGTTTATTAGTTGCCTGATTGTACGCTGAGAGCAGAAATTTAGGTGCCCCGGGATATATTTGTTTATTGAGGGTTATTAGTGAGCTAGGATCACGAACAACTCTGTAGATGATATAGTAGGTGCAGTTCAATGCAAGTGTTTGCATACATTTGCTCTGATGAAAGAGATTGTGTAGAACCAGAGTAATGGAAATCTGTTCATGATGAGAGCGAACAGTGAACAATTGCAGTATTTCCTGGGACCATTGTTCAATAGATTAAACCAGATCGTCGATAATCAGCCAAGAGTTTGGTTCAATAATGTTGAAAACATCAAGTCCCTGTATGAATTTTATCTGCACCAATCCCGCCGTGCCAATTGCTTTTATTTTATCGTATGACTCCTGCCAAATACTGTAACAATAGTAGATTTTTTTCGGCTTTTCCACAAACATTTTATCACAATTTTTAATTATTTTAATTAAGAGGTGTTGTTTTGCCTGACATTGATGGCCCACACAGAAACGATCTGAATGGTGTTGTAAATTGATACATGTTCCCTTCAACAGTTCACCTAGACAACTAACCGTAGACTATAGTTGTCTAATGACTGAAAAATTTCCCTACTAGTCCGTTCAAGAATAATGAGAACAAAATCAATAAAGAATCATATTTCTTGTATTAGTAACAGCACTTTACAAATAATCCATTACAGAAAAATACACTTTTTTAGATTTATAATAAAAAAACATTTATTTTAAAAAAGCACTTTAATAAACATACTTTATTTATAAAAAAAAATACAACATTTAACGGGAAAATACACTTACAATAATATCACTTTTTTTTAATTTGAATGCAACATGTATATTTACAAAAGGACGAAAATCTGCTCTAAGTAAAAAAAAAGATAACTTTGGTAGTGGCGGCGCACCCCCCCGCTGGCGACCGGCCCTCCCTCCCCTGGGCCGTGAGGCCCCCCCTCCCCAAGGTTTCGGGAAATTTATTGGACTTTACTCAAACCGAGACTTTCCCTATGGCTAACACATTTGGCTCGGTCGGAAGTAAAATTGTGCCCCAGGGGGAGGGTAGTCACACCGTCTTGACAAACATAGACCTTGTCGGAAATGGTACTCATGGCAATTTTTTCTGTATTTACAGTTAAGTTCCTATAGTTCAGTGAACGAATTGCCAGCAATTTTTCTCGTGGAATTGTATTTTCAACAATACAATTCCTATAGTTGTCCATGTCGAAATTTCTTATCCACATAGCGCGTGGGTACTCCTTTACAACGTTTTTTTATTTCCTCATCGTGTGTCTGTATAAAGTACACCTTCGGACTTACAAACATACCACGGGAAATCATGTCGCTTCCCGTTTTTGATTTAAAAAATAAAAGCTGATTTGGCGCCCGACGTCTCACTAGCTCTGGGGTAAAGCCCACTCCAATTGGTGTAGTTCCATCCGCGAGCTGATGGTTTCACCGTGCGTCAAATCATCAAGTAGGTTTGGGGTTTTTACTTTTAGCAGTAGAGAATCTGTGTCCCCGTAGCAGACCTCTACTTGCCCCTTCTCCGGCCACTGTACCCTAGCCACATTGTAGTAGAATTCCACCATGAGCTTTTTAGAGATCTCCAAGATCGCACTGCCTGCAGCAATATTTTTATTCAGGACAATGCTTCTTTTTTTATATTCAATAGTACCATGTCCGGGCAAATGATTGTAAAGGAAGTATAATTCGGATCGGCAATAATTCGAGCACATTGTTTGAGATCGGTCACGACGTCACAACGATTCCTATTGCGAACACTCTCGCACATTTTACCAAAAGCCGCATTTAAAATGAGCTTATAAATTTCTTTTTTCGGCTTTTGTCTGCGCTTCAGAACGTTTCTTGACAAAAGTGTCAACAAACGTTTTCAGATAGGGTTTTTGACTAAACTGGAGGGCTCTATGAACCTTTGTGACGTTGAAACCGTTGTTACACATCCATTTTAAAGCCAAATGATGTGCAACAATATTTTTTCTTCGGCAGAAGGTCAGCAATAAGTTTTTGTTTTGAAGGAGACCATTGCAATCCGTCCACCTCGACCAAACGTCTGTTGCGGGGTCTCAAAGGGTCCCTAGTCACAGGTCTATTGATGCATGGAAAAAACAAAATCCTTTACCGAATCGTGAAGCTCAACTGGTATCTCCCCATCAATTTCAAAAAACCATCCAACCGGCCCATTCTCCTCAACACTGTCAATGTTGGGGAAATGGCGAGCTTGAGGGTCTGTGAGCCATTTATAGTCATCGCAGGGTAGCGCATAATGGGACATGGCCGAGGGGTAGAGAGAATTTATATCAAGGAAAACTGCATCTGATATTATCCCCGTCTTCTCTCCAGTTGGATCAGTTTCCAAGATACGATCCCCGTGAAAAACGTATCCACCCCTCATTGACCTCTCAATGAACAGGTGCTGATCGATGTCGGTGATCAGCCCGATTTTTTCCCGCTAAATTTTAGGATGAGGTCCATTACCAGATGAGGAGATGAAAAATAATATCCTAAATCAAGATTAAATTCCCCATAGATTTTGTCCGTATTTTTACACATAATGTCTAACAAAGTTAACACATCACTCGACAAATACAGCTTGCAGTAGTCAAACCAATTTTTACACCCTCCCTCTGCCCACACTTTTTTAGCAAACTGTATTCATCAGGGGTGCACCTACGATCGTGTAGACTCTCGTAAAACGATTCGATCGAGGGAATAATTTCCTCGGCGAATCTCGACATGGAACAGTAATAATCATTAGGATATATGCCATTGACCGTCAACAAATCATATATGTAATTTGGAAATTGTTTCTTGAGAAGGGGGAAAGCGTTGCAGCCGTCATCGTTTTTCTGCACATGAATTAATTCGCTCAATGATTTAGGGAAAAAAACTGTAGGAATCTAAAAAGCGAATTTTATTCGTGTACTCAATGTCGTCTTCTTCATATCTCCACATAAATTCCAAAAACAAGCAACTTTTCCGACGATTTAGAATGATTTTGTAGGAAAAAAGCTGTCTATCACCCATGCATCATCCACTGTTCCATTCTTTGAAGATGTGCCATTGCTGGTAGCACATACTTCAGATCATAGTTAGAATTATGTATAAAAACCGGAAGAAAGAGTTGCTGTTTAATTTTTAAATTACATGAATTTTGAGCCCACCCCGAAAGTTAGTTTTCCCCGTTGAATTGAGGTCAATAAGATGATTGTGATCCTGGACAACGTCTTTTGGGGCAATAGTACCCCTACAAACCCAACAAATTGTCCCATTTTCTAGTGCCCGTTGCTCCTTATTTGATAATGACACTGGGTAGTTGGTGTGACGCAACCGTGAAATTGCACCGTTCGCTGTTTTTATTAAAGACACCAATAACTTCTCCATGCTAACCTCCTCATCCATAGTAAAAAAACTCTTCTAATTGCATTTTATTATTGGAATTGCGACGGGCATGCGCATAGGAATACGCAACTAGTTTGTGTTCCTTGACTATATTTGGCCTTGATGGGTCCGATACCTCCACCAGTCTTGATTCACAATCCAAAGATACTTTATCAACCTGTAGCAGGGCATTTTGGAAGTTTTTAAATTGTAAAGTATCTTTGCCTTCTGCCGGCATTTCTATTCTTTGATTGCCATGAATTTTGCAATATCTCATGTGATCTGTCAATGTTCGTTCAGATCTAAATGAGGAAAGGCACATGGGGCAATAGTGACATTCCCCTTTCTTCATGCCTTGGGATAAGAGTCGACTTATTGCCGTAACGGGAAAAATATGACCGTAGGATTTTACATCTTTGGGAGACTCATAGACAACCCAAACCCAATTTTAACATTATCTACCAACGGTGTCCTAACTGAATATAAAAACCCCTTTTTTATTCGGTTTCTTTCCCCCATTTACAAATCCTGTGTTATACTGGAGAACAAGCACCCCCAATCCAAGATTTTCATTTTCTTTTTCAAATATGGTTATTTCTTTTAAGGACACCGGATACTTTCCCTCTAAACAGTCAAAATTTACTTTAGGGAAATTGTCTCCACCATTACATGCAAGTCTGTCATGATTTTTTCATTGTTGAATCTTTTTTTAATGTTTTATGGGCTGCTGCTAAAAATGCATATTTAAAGCATTGCAGCCCTGTTTCAAATTTGAAACCCTGAACCCCTCCTGTAGCCGACAAATCTGGGTGACATTTTATTTGTCGACTACCCCGCCCTCCCTTAAACTAATTTTTTTAAATCTACTGAGATTCAGATCCATATTTTCAATGTATAAAAGGGTGGACCCGCTTCCCCTCTCGTTGAATGTGTCCAAAGTTAATATTAATTTATTAACCCAATTGAAAAAGTTACTCTCAAATTCATTTAGTCCAGGGTAAAAAAGTTTGATTGCCAGTTGAAAAATGAAAATAAAAAATGTCCCAAGATGTCCCCTTTTGTAAATAAACTTTTTGATTTACTGATGCTTTAATCCCCCCTGACCTTCCCAATTCTGAATCTGAATCTCAACAAGTGCTCGAATTCGGTCGATGTAGGTATGAAGAACATTTACAGGGTCTGTTAGAATGACACTCCCGTCAACCAGGTTTTCCTCGGGGGGGGGGGGGGGATTAAAATCTACCCTATGTGTTTGCAAGTGACCTAGATCAGATTCCAGCAAATAAAATTCACTTAGTTCCGGGGACGCGACGCTATTTTCATGTCCTGCACCTATTTGCACAGGACCCAATTCACTAATATTAAAGTCGTCATCAAAAATGTCCCGGAAACATTAGATCCAACAATTTCCATAAGGCTATCAATTTCTTCCATTGTAAGATGTAAATCCAGGGGGATAGTAAACGATGTACCTTCACTAACATCATCCGGCGACAGTGGACAATTACCCATGATATTTTGAAGTCCTGGGCCAGGGAAGGCAGTTGTTATTGTAGCTTCCCCCTGAAACTAAAATGAATGGATTGCGTTTTTTTTCTTTGAGGAAAGTTTTATCACAATTATAACACACTATTTTTTCTTAGTCGAATTTGTATTCATATTATTTATCAAACAAATATTGTTTTTCTTAATTGGATTCGTATTTATCAAACAAATGCATAATAAATTACAATTTTTGCTTATAGCATTATTTATAAAACAAGTGCATAATAAATTACAAATTTTGTTAATAGCACACACGCACACACGTTCACAAAACACACACACACACACGTAC
>CM051271.1:32971520-32981520 GCA_027921565.1 Artemia sinica | reverse complement strand
CCAATTTTGTAAAAAATCACCGAATTGATGAAAATCACCAGAAACTGCCAGATTAAAAAGGAAAATCACCAGATTCAAGAAAATCACCAGGAGGATGGAAAATCACCAGATCTGGTGATAAATCACAAGCGATGGCAAACCCTGCTTGTGTGTAATCACATGGTACAGAAACTGCTAAACACCCGATTAAGTAGTCTCTGATGCTTTAAATAAGTTTCAGATCAAGTCTGAGTTAGTTCCAATACGACTAAAAGAACCACTGCCTTTGGGGCTGAAGGTTGCCAGAGCTTACAAGTTGTACCCTGAAGCTGAGTGTACTAAGTAGGATAAAGGGAAGATAGAAAGTTAAGAAGAGCAGAAAGCAAGAAAGAGGAAGAAGCAATGAAAATACTGGCCAATAAAAAAGACCATTAAACACCTAAAAGTAAATTTTATTTAAAGGAAGTCAGACAAAAAGGGAGATAAGTAAAGTAGCAGAAATGTTTCTTCGATAAACCCTAGGGTTCAATGAACCCTAGAAACCTGAGGCTTCGTGAGAATTTGGCCTCACACACTGCCTGATTGAGGTTCTGAGTTGAAAATATGATAAGAAAATGAGGCAACAAGAGAGATGGAACTATTTCATGTGAGAATCAACTAGCGAGAGTTGTCCCTGATACTGTCTTATTTTGCCTACAGCAATAAGCAGAGTAAAAAAGTTCAATAATGTCTTTTATAGTTTTTTGTTTTTTAAATGAAATCAAAGTATTTAAGTGAGCTAAAAAACATAATGGAGTAAAATAGAGAATACGCGCTTTATAGAATAATGCAGAATAAGGGTTTACGTTTTCACCCTAAAAAGTTTATAAATTTTGTATTTCTTACAAAAGATCTAGCTGGAAGTCTATTATTAGTATCCCGATTTAACCAAATTTTGATGCAAAAGGCTACCTCAGACGGGTTGATGAGATTTCTGTTGAAATGAAATTATCCCATTGCAAACTTTACGAGGCTTTAACAGACTTGAGCAACATATTTTTGAACTGAATCAGAGCAAATGAAAGTCCCTGCTCCATATTTATCTTAGGTATCCCTCACATAAGAAATTCGAAAACTTTGCCGAAAATTGCACTTGTCAAGGTTTTAGATATCAAACAGTTCATGGTAACAAACTGTAAGTAAGGGGTGACTTGGCCCAATAGTAGCCGAATGTTTAAGAACCGGAAATTTGATAACAACAGATATGTTATCGTGAATATACAAAATTCGTGAATGTCGATGTTCACCGGTGACTATCCGAAATACTTCTTTTTGTCCTTGATTTACTCAGCGTTGCCAGTCAACTTTTTCAGTTTAATGCAAGGTTTGATGATGACAGGTTAGGTTTGGCTAGGTTAAGTCAGGTTTTTAACCCATTTCTGATATTTATAACCGAGTTTAACCTAACCTTATCTAGCCTAACCTAACCTAAATTAACATAACCTAACCTAACTTTGACTTTTACCATCATAGCTTGTGTAAGACTGAAAAAGTCGACCCGCAAAGCTAATTGAATCCAAGCAGAAAAAAAAAAGGAATTTCAGTTATTCGCCGGTGAATGTCGACATTAACCAGATTTTGAACATTGACGGTAAAAGATAGATAAAAAAATTGTCTTTTTATGCTGATTCTAAATTCATTAAGTTTAATGTCATCCATCAAAAGGTACGAGCCTGAGAAAATTTGCCTGATTTTTGGAAAAGGAGGAAAACACCACCATAAATCCAAGGGTTCTTAATGAAAATTACACCGTCGGATTCAACATATCAGAAAACCCTACTGTAGAGGTTTCAAGTTCTTATTTTCAAAAATGTGGAATTTCGTATTTTTCGGCAGAAGAAAGATCACGGATGCTATTTATCTGTTTTTATCTTTCTTTTTTTGTTCTTTTCAGGGATTATTGTATCGAACCAATGGTCCTTGTACATCGAAAGACAGCTTGTTTTAATGGGAATCAAAAGTTCTAGTGCCTTTTTAAATGACAAAAAGATTGGAGGGCTCCTAATCCCTCTCCCACGTCCATTTTTCCCCAAGGACATTAAAATTCTAAGACACTCGTTTGATTTAGCATAGTCGAAAGGTCCAATAAATGTGCTTTTGGTGATAACTTGACCCTCCAGAGTCCCTAGAAAAAGGGCTGTAAGCTACGCAATTTGCCCATATCGTTCACATGTAGTATTTTTGTTACTGGGTAACACACGGACATTTTTGGAGTAATTTTCTGTGAAAAGGGTGGTATTTTCCAAGGAAGAATTTTGCTTCGGGGGGAGAGGGGAATTTCCCGGGTAATTTTCCAGGCGCAATATTACACGGGGGGGGGAGATTTCCTGGCATGATTTGAAAAACTCACAGAAATAGGAAAAACAAGGTTTTTCAGCTAAAAGTAAGGAGAAACATTAAGACTTAATACGAAAAGAAATTATTCTGTGTATGAGGGATCTGCCAAGTCTTCCACCGAAGCTCTTTACGCTGAAGCTTGACTTGTTGCCCTGATTCCTTATGAAAAACTACTGAAACACAAAGGCCCTTGATGTCCAATGAAAAGTATGTTTAAAGAACTTTAATACTGTAGCGTAAGGAACGAGTGTTGATTACGGGGCAGATCCCCTAATATACAAAATAATTACTGTCCGTCTTAAGTTTTGATGATGCTCCTTTTTTTCAATTGAAAAAAAAAACTTATTTTTTTTATTTAACCTCAAAAGAGCATCCACAAGCTTTCGCTCTAACAACCGATGCCCAAAACCACAACACTCAATATTTTTTTTCTTTTTCTGGATTAGCAGTCTACTGAACAGTCTATTCAGTTTTTATGGACTACTACTAATAAGGATATAGACCAATATGACGGTATGTGGCAATATGACCTCTGAAACTGGGAGGCTCTTTAAGTAGCCCTTCGATAATTTCAAGTCGACTGGTTATCTTTGAACCGTTTTCACCATATCTACATCTTATTTGGGCCCAAACTTTGTTTAAACTGACAAAATGGCCAAAATTGGCAACTGTCTGTGGCATGAGTTATTGATAATTAAAAAAAACACTGGGACGTTACTTTTCATTCAAATGAGTTTTCGATAGGATTACCTTTGAAAAAAAAACCAGAAGGAAACAAAGCCGCATGTGTAGCCATTCTTCTGCAGAATCAAATAAAAAAATATGCTTTTTCAACTGAAAGTAAGGAGCAACATTAAAGCTTAAAACGAATAGAAATTATTACGTATATGAGAATGACTCCTGAAACACAAGGGGCGTTTGATTAGATTAATAAGCTTTTTTGAAAGTTCTAAAAAACTTTAGCGTAACGACTGAAGTACTAAGAGGGGGCAAGCCCCTTTATGTACACAATAGTTTCCTTTCGGCTTAAGTTTTAATGTTGTTCCTTACTTTCAATTTCATTACTAAGTTTTCAAAAAAAACTTAGATTTTTTAAATTTAATTTCCAAAGGTTTGTAAAAGTAAAGTCGAGAAATCTGGCTCCACTTCAACGGAAAAATCCCCCCTTCTCCACGGAAAGACCCTCTAGACCATTAAATCCCGGTGAAAACTTACCCCGGACAATTACCATTAACATGTTCACACGTAAAATTGAGTCGACAAAGAGAAAGTAAGACAAATAAAAAAGGATATCATATAGGAATGTTGTCAATTTCCCCAGTGTAAAATAACCCCTGAAAAGTTCACCCCCCCCCCCAAAATTGGCAAATTTTGGTGGGGAAACAATGGGCAAATTCTACAACTTAAAGACCTTTTCCCAGGGGATGTGGTGAGTCATGTTATTTCCAAAGACACAGTTATTGAACCTTCCAATTATGCTGAACAAAATGGCTCCTTCATAATTTTGATGAGATAATTTTTGGGGAAAAGGGGTGTGTGAGGGGGGATAGCTGCCCTCCAATTTTTTCGGTCACTTATAAAGGGCAGTATTAATTTTAACTTTCGCTCGAATGAGCCCTCTCCAGATGTGCTAGGACCCTTGATTTGATACGATAACTCCCAGAAAAAACAACAACAACAAAACAAATAAACACGAATCCGTGATTTTTTTTTCTAGCAAAAAATACACAGTTCCATTCTACTGAACAATTTCATTGTTTTAATTTATTATTTTAGCTTATTATTAAATTATTATTTTAGTATTTCTACTGAAAACGGTCGCTGTATATGTGATCGAAATATCTGGACTTCTGTACCTGTTTTTTTTTACTATCTAAATAAATGGATTTTATCCCCATTCCATTTGAAAGTTTATTTGTCCGGCATAGACCGGCAATGTGGTCTAAGAAAACAACACCTAATTAAAGGTGTTACGTCGAAAATACGTTGTATATATGAGGAAATGAGACCAACCCAGTAAACAACTATAAACTCAACATTTGGTTCGCAATTGGAAGACATGGAAGGCTTTGCCACCTTCATGGGAAATTTGTTTTACGTTTGGGCAAGATTAAAGAAGAAAATTTACATCAAGAGCTTTGAATAAACTTTGCCAATGAACACTCTCTGAAAACAATCTAGTGAATTATCCGGAAGTTCATTATTTTGTGAATGACCCAGAAAGTTATTTATTTTGTTGTATATAAATATGCTAGTTTCAATTTTATCATTTCAGTATCTCTACTGAAGACGGTCGCTGTATATGTGATCGAAATATCTGGACCTCTGTACCTGTTTTTTTTTTTTTTTTTTTTTGTTTTTTTTTTTTTTTTTTTTTTTTTTTTTTTTTTTTTTTTTTTTTTTTTTTTTTTTTTTTTTTTAATATCTAAATAAATAGATTTATCCCCATTTGAAAGTTTGTTTGTTCGGCACAGAACGGCAGTGTGATCTAAGAAAACAACACATAATTAATGGCGTTATGTCGAAAATTTGCATATTCAAATTAAGTTTCACTCGTTTTAAGACCCAATTATCTATTTGATCGTAATTTAGGGAGATAAGGCAGGAATAGGAAGAACTGGAGTAATTAAATAGAGCACTGTCATCAACTTTGCTCATACCTACTCCACGCATTTATCGATAAACACTTGGTGTCAAGGGTATGATATTTGCATAAATCTTAAGTTCAACACATGTAACAAGTCTAGACATAGCCGCAGGCCTACACACAAAATTTTACTTATCTTACAAGTAATTTTTTTTACCTATTTCTCATTAACAGTTGGTTCATAATGTCAAATATTATCAATTAAAAAAAAAAGTCTACAAACTTTGTATAGAGCCTATACTTTGTCCTTAGTTGGGACGGAACTCAGTTGAACTGAAAACGACTCTGAAAATCAAATAAATAAACATTTACTGAAGGTAGTAAAGTGAAAATGTTGTTATTATTGTTTTTTTAGTTCCGAAGGTGAGATAAACTACACGGTTACCAACTAGAATAATTTGAGTCTTGAAATCGTAATATAGAGAAACACAAGAATAAGTTGAAACCTGACAGTACCTAATGCAACTACAGCTTTTTTTCAGGAGGGTTAAAGGTGAAATTAATGGGTTTTGAAACAGTTAAAGTGAAACAATTAGAAAAAGAACACAAATAAGCCCTATTGGATATCAGTTCCCTCTATTCTAGGCACGTTTGCAAGTATTGATTTTGGAGGCGTGGGGACTTAAAAAAATGTGTGGGAATCACGTTTGAAATATAAAGTTTCATGAGGCGGCCTGGGGCCCCTTGATACAGAAGCAGCTGTTTGCATAAGGAAGGAATCAGGTCTAGCTCTACAATAGGATGCGGATTGTTTGGATTTGCGAACTGTCTCGATTTAATTTATTTTAATTGTTCTTTGTTACTTTTTAGGTGAAGGAGAGAAACAAAGAACTGCAATTACTTGCCTGGGAACTGAAAGCTGTAAGTCACTAGGTTTGGCCAAGTTTATTTTATTTATTTTTTATTTGAAAGTTTTAGGTAAATGATAATACGTAGGAAAATTGTCAATTAAGCTGGATTTGCTTAAGACAGCAACGTAATCTCGTTAGTAATCTCTCTCGTAATCTCTTAAGACATCATTAAATCTCTTTAGTCCTCAGATTTGCAAACTTTGAAAAGGCATTTGGTTTGGCCAATATAAAAGCTTTAGGATGGTCCTATCACTGTAAAGGGTCCGGCGTATTCCCTCCTAGAAAGTTTCTTCCGGGAAATTAACTCCAGTGGAAAACTTCCCGTGGAAATCCTCACCCCTACCTAAGAAATTCTCCATCGTGGAAAATTCACCCAGGAAAATTTTCCCTATTTGAAAATTCCCCCTGTGGAAAACTCTCCACACATACAAAATTATGCAGGTACAGAGAATGCATGACAAATAAAAATAATGATTAAAAGAAGGAATTTTGGAAAATTCTAGCTATATTCCAAAGTATAGGCAGGTTTACACTTTATTTTCATAGTTATTTTCTGCTATTTTTGGTGTAAATTATCATAGCAGGGTAAGATTTAGGTTATAGAAAATGAATTGAAAATATGAAATTCGTTACAACTGTAGAAAGGGCTGCGCTGTGATGGAAGTGCAAAGACTAACAGGCTGGGACAAAGAAGTTCGAGCAATTACTCGTACTTTTTTAGCGTCACTAGTCATAATGTATGGGGGGTGGGGGGGAATGGATTTACCGAGTGGCTGGTCATTTCTGCCGATTGATTTTTATGAAAGTGATACTAAATTACTTATTTTTTTTTTCACTGACTCAGACTGATCTTCTTTGATTGATTTTACGTAATATGTTTCCATCAGACGATTTACCCTAATAAAAAAAAAAAAAAGAAAAAAACAGAAGCTAGTAAAATAGTTGGGCTTTGCGCCACTGTTTTATCAACTCAATTTTTTATCCGAATGCCTGAAATCATTGAGGGGCGTCCTCCTCCCTCTGTACGTGACGTCCCAGCCAACAACTATAGTACAGGTCACCAGTTCACCGCTTGCAACCTAGAACGCGTCCATCAGGTGTAAATTTAGAATGTTTTCCATTATGAAGTACCTTTGAGGGGCGCCTTTTTTTTAATTTAATCTCAATAACAGGGAGTGAAACTCCGAGTCAGAATCTAGGAAATTCAAGATGTATAGAACTCCTTATTTCAAATAACAAGCAAAGTAATTTGATTTTAGCCTTCTATGATGATCACTCAAACCCCAGCCCCCAAAAAACACAAATTTAAGAATTAAAAGTGATAAAATATAAAATTAAATCCTATAGGATAAATACAAAAACAAAACAAGCTTTTCAGATGAAAGGAGCAGTATTAAAACTTAAAACGAACAGAAATTACTCCATATATTAGGGAGACTGCCCCCCTACTCAACGAATCGATCGTTACAATGAAGCTTTTTAGTGCTTTTAAAACGCTTGTTATTCCAATTCGACAGACTTTGTGTTTCAGCAGTCGTTCTTAAAAGAAAAGTCAAAGTTTTGCGTAATCAGCGAGGAACTTTGAAAAAGAGCATGGAAAGCTGATGTTTTTCGTTTTTTTTATGTGCTAGTGGGATACTGAGGCATCGCAAGATTGTCGAAAATTGTAATCAAGTGAATTTTTTCGAAATAAAAGTTTTGTTTCCTCGCCCCATCAAGGCGCGAATGAACTGGTTACTGGTATTGACATTAAACATATTCCTGCATTTGGAGGCAAGAGGAGGTCACTGTCTCCCTGAATTTGAAAAGTTTTTGCAAAGGTCTTTTTGCAACATTTATTGTGTATATTCAAAAAAAAACCCAAAACAGGCAGAAATTAATCTTTTTGAAACAAAGTGTTTCTGATAGAAGTCAGGAGTGACGTTAAAACTGAAAACTAGCAAAAGTAATTGCTTCACAGTTTATCCGACACGAAATTGCAAAACTGGTTATTAATTAATATTTTATTTTCTTAAGTTTAAAGACTTATCTACTCCTAATCCTGTTTTGCCGTGTCCGTTCTGTTTTTTCAGTAGCTTTAAATAACTTAGAAGATAGAACAAAAATTCTAGTAATTCAGTTTATCTTAGGAAAACGAGTAGAAATATATTATATTCAAATTATGAGCTTTAGACACATTGGGTTTCCTATATATTCAACAGTTAGTACATTCACCATTAGCTTTCTCGTCTGGACTATAGTGAGGAACTATCACTCTTTTTTTCATCTTATCGATATGTCATTTAAATGTTATCCACCCAATCACAAGTCTTGCTTCGTGGGTGAATTATATGTTATTTGTATATTTGTATAACATTTGATATTTAGTTTCTGTCCTGTTTACATCTTGACTGGACTTTCCCAACTACTCTGTAAATTGTGGCTCGTCAGTTATGCCTCTGTCTTAGTGTTTATATTGTTATTTATGAACTCCGATTTATCTAAGCTTCTATGAATAATTGAAACTGAACTGTTTCACTTGAAACCGAGTTTAGTTTCTTTTTAATTTTCACTTAGTAGAAGTTGAAATAAAATAAGAAGAGACAAATACCTAAATAAAAGTATTTCTTCAGTTTTTTTTAATAAATAGATAGTTAAATAGCGTAGAAGATTGTCATACAAACTCATTACAATAATGCTTAAAGCATACTAGTAAAAATTTAAAAAGAAAAAATTAACTTTTCACTTCTAAGACTGTGTATTATCAATATTTTCAAAAATATCACATCTGGATTATAACTTCAAATGTGTGAGGGCTTTAACAATTCAAAAGGAGGAAAATGAGTTATTCTTTCAGTTTTGTATGAATCGTTTTACTATAGTATGTAAAAATAATGTGGTCCCTAAATTTATTTTATATGTGCGAGAAAATTTCCAATAAAGAAATTTGCAATCGATTTCATCTGCATTTCCATTTTCATCTGCAAGGTGAAAATGCAAAATTCCAAAAACCTATTAAGGTTCAACTATATGATTGCAAAATATAAAGAACTACTTCCATAATTGTCTAAAACACTTCTAAGATACTATAATTTTGAACTTCAGTTGTCAAAAGATGATCCCAGGTCATGGCCATGGTTTCACGGAAGCTTACCACGGACCGCAGCAGAAGAACTGCTGAAAAATGACGGAGACTTCTTAGTGAGAGTAACAGGCACATCTTCAGTAGATCCTCATTTCGTTGTGAGTTGTCGATGGAAAAGTCAAAATCTCCATTACATCGTTAGGAAGGTAAGCAATTAGTTTTCTTTTTTAATTGGTTGAATAGTTTCTTAAACGATACTCCATTTTCATTTACAATAAAAATAAATATAAGAAAAAGGTGAGAATAACAGACACTCTGCTTTGTCCTGCCTCGTGGTATAGTAATTGAATTACTCTATTGGACTATACTTAGATACTCCAGTATTAAGAGAAAATTAATATCAAAAACATCCTGCTTTGTCCTGCTTTCTGTCATATGCACCGTGCTATAGTGATTGAATTCCTTTACTGGACTTCATTTAGATGAAAAAAAATATCGGGAAACCAGGGTATTATCGTCCAATAGACAGAAAAGAAACGAAAAGCACAAAAGCAGATATTTCGGCAAGGACATCCGCCAAGCCGTCTTCAGTGCTAAAAAAAGCTACCTTTTTGAAAGTAAACTCCAACAGAGCAGAAGAAACACTGAATCAAACAAACAAAAACCAAGCCAGAATAAATGAAAGACTATTTGCAAATTAGATTGGGTAAGAATTCTCTGCTTAGCGCCTAACATAGCTTGCCTACTGACTTGATTTATATTAATAGTGCGGCCAGATTATTTTGATTTAAACTGTGGAAAATGTTGTCTGAATCTTTTAATATTAAGTTATTGTAAACTGGGTTTATAGGAATATCTCCATAATATATATTTAAAACAAGGTATGTTTTATTTTTTAAATTTCAATTGCCTCCCTAAAACAATGTGTTAAGCCACTTGCTATGGATATTAAAGTTGCCTCTTCAAAAAGAAATAAATGATCGAGATTTTCAAAATGTGGAGGGCCAAGGCAGAATCAAAATCATCATGTTTTTTTTCACATCTCAGAGATTCCTCTATTGAAATCTTATGTATATGTTCTCT